>CAUJNA010003395.1:346951-454451 GCA_963377175.1 Effrenium voratum | reverse complement strand
ATGTTCATGGCTTTCAGAAATAGAAACGGCAACGTCCAGTGAATGTTTATGGTTTCTCATAAAAAGAAGGGTTGAATACAATTGGGACTCCCTTCAGAATTTCGAGCCCCGGCTATACCCTAGAGCTCTAAAGTCGAGCCTCACCCGGGGTTGCCTGTGAAACTGGCACATGAGCGACCCGCTTCGATTCAGGAGGGCGTGGGCGAGCTGATTTGCGTGGCCGTGGAGCGCGGCAGAAACCAGCGGGACGGCATGAAGATGGGCATCTGCGGGGAGCACGGCGGGGACCCAGCCTCCATCGAGTTCTTCAACAAGGCTTCGGCATGCTGCGGCCGAGAAATGCTTCGGCATCTACTACGTGGGGCATCTCCAAATTCCTTACATGACTTATGAGACTGGAGAGCACCCTTCATATGGATCTTGATCAGCTGGTATTTGAGTGATGCGTTGAATGGGCCAAAGGATCCAGGAACATGGAGCCCACCGAATAATGGGCCCAAGCAAAAGAGAGTCCTTGGGATTGAAATTTATGACTTGTCCGGCGGTTGTTTGCAAATGCCCTCCGCCAGCCATCTTCTGTGCAGTTTTTGGAGTGTGGTTCCCTTAGCCACTACCGAAATGGTAGCTGGAATCACCGTTGGGTAATCTAGGAACTTCTGATCCACGTCCTGAAGCCACAGGGGGGTAACTGTTCGTTCTTCCATTGATCTTATTTGGCTATGAATGTTTATAGGGAAACCCCTCCAAAGTGGTGGACATGCATCTCCGCCTAAATCATGTCCACGAAAGGGTTTGTAATTAAAATTGAGACCCATTTAGGCATGGATGCTTAGGAACCCTTGTGACAGAATGCGTTGGGGATTGATTCATGTCCGCCAATGTAGGGAGCTTCAGCAGCCATTTCGTCGGGCACTTCGCCCAATTAGGGACGGGCTAGAATTTCCAGACTGCTTTCTGGGCTCCTGAACTTTCAACTGGGTAACCATTTTAGTGGTAAATAAACAGTTCGGACAATATGTTTGGCCAATCCACTCGATCGGAAGCGAGACTTGGAGAGTTTTGAGTTCCGGGCTTACTTGCCGTGGATGGACACAATGCTGCACCACTTTGAAGCCATGCTTGAAGCCATTCTTTGCTGGTAACCGGGGACTCGAATCCTTCCGTTGGGTTGCTGGCGGTGGTCTTTTATCGATTTCTGGATGACTCGCAACCGCGATTCGCAGCACCGCCACGGAGCCTTGGGAACCCGTTGCTTGTTGGTATTACAGGGAAATCATCATTTTACGCGAGAGTCATCATTCCGGGGTTTCTGAGCTGGTGCAGAATTTTGCCCATCCACAGTGTTGGAACATAACTGGGTGTCTTGGGTGGTGCGAACTTGTTTTTGGTCCATCCACAGTATGATCAAGACGCCAGGTTGGCCTGGACTACGTGAGCTGCTCGCCCTTCCGAGTGCCCATTGCGCGCCTGGCCGCCGCGCAAGCAGCGCTGCAACAGAGAGGGGCCGCTCAGCGAACACCGTGGCCACCCCACGGTTTAGTGTTTTCCAGCTTTGGAATTTGGAATATTTTGCTTTTTCTCCTCTTGGTGTTCAAAGAAATGTATCACTTTTCTTGCATTGAAATCTCACTTTTCTTGAAATATGTTTGTTTTTTGTTCTCCAGGGGACTTAAACAAATGGACGTTGTGTTCATTTGTTCCCAGTACTTCTAGGCACAAAAATATAGTAGGCAGCCAGGATTTGCTATCCAATTTGCCTCCGGGTTTTATACAATGGCGCTCCCGTTGTCGACTTCGGATTGCTCGGGAGGACCCCTACTGGTCAGAGAGGTAGCCAAGTATTTTTGACTGCAGGTTTACATTCCCACTAGTTTCCTACTATAGTGGTTTCTGGAAGCACATTCACTTTGTTTGACTGTTGTTTGTTCTTTTCAGTCTTCGTGTGCCAATCTTTGGGGTGGTTGTCCCTTGAAATTCAAGAACACCCGGTGTCTCCTCCAAAATCGTCTTTGTGGATACACATGGACCGGCGTCCTTGAACATGGCCCCATTTTTTGTCGCGTGACCGGATGTGATGCAACCACCTCGCTGCCTCTCTCTCGGTCTCTCTCTCTCTCTCGCTTAAGAGCAAACTTGCGGTGCTCAGGGAATCAGGGAATATCTCTCGCTTGAGAGACATCTCGCGGTGCTCAGGAAATCTGGTTGAATGAACGAAGGTTTTGGTCCCGTTTTAAAGGAAACCGCCAGTGGCATGGTCCATATTCGGATCATCCCATTTCTATTGGTCCCCTTAAAGGAAACTACAATGGACGGTCATACCTGAAGTCTCCATGACCCTTTAAAGATGGGTCCATGATCCCTGTATTTGGGGTAAGAACCCCATTTTTGCAGGGTCATGGATCTTCCCAGGTATTCGGATCATCCCATTTCTCATTGGCCCCTAAAAAAACAACAAGGGACGGTTTGTATTCGGATCATCCCATTTCCCATTGGTCCCCTCAAAAGGAAACCACCAGTTTGGAGCGGTTTATCTTCGGATCCCATTTCTCCTTCCCCGCATCTCTTACCGCCAAACCACCAGGAAACCACCTTCGGAATATGGGACGGCCCCATGTTCGGATCCATCCCGTTTCCCATTCCCCGCACCACCTCGCGGCACATTTCACCCGCGAGAACAACGACGGGCGAAAGCGCCGAGGAGAAGTCGTTGCAGGCCTCCACCCAGGCCGCCAGACCCCGGGTGCCCGTCTACGGCCCCTGGTGAGGGACGCGATGGACGTGGGGTGTTCGGCGGCGGCTTTTCGGCGCGCTTGTTTTTTGTTTCGGGCCTTTGCCCGAAGGGTCAGGTTTCATGGCCAGACTTGGGCTGAGCTCTTTTTGTTATTATTGTTTTTATTTTTCGTTTTTTTTGGGTTTGGCTTCTTTCAGCCAAGCAAAGAATGACTTTCTGAGGGGGGCTAAGTCTGGCGCAGGTTTGCTATGATTCATACGGAAACTGGCTCAGCTTCCGGCTGAGGCCTTTGTTCAGTTTTGGAGCCCGCTGAAAGTCTACCCAAGATGGATGGAAGCGGCTCCCCAGTTTTGGCAAGCCCGGCTTTGAATGGCGCTTGCTTTTCTGCCACACAACAGCAGTGGTAGGGCTTTGTGCCCGCTCCTTCTGTACAGTGGGCGCGGTGCAAGCATTTACGTAGCTTCTTCACCCTGAATTATGGTGCCCGATGCTTGGCAACCACTATGGCAGATGGCCGGTTTGCTTTTGACCTCTAGGTTCTACTCTGGCTTTCCCTGGTTGCTTGCCATGGTCGCTTGCCTGGAAGCACTGGGCTGAAGTATGGTAGGGACGCTGCAAGGACGGACTGAGCTCAGTTTGCGTCAAGACGCCGTTCACTTCAGGTCGTGGAATGCCCTGTGCAGGCAGCATGACTTGGCTATCACAGACCGCAGACCAGAGAGGTGCGCGCAAATTCTTCCGAGCTTGACTCATTGCAAGGGATGGAGCAAACCACCTGTCAAAACCCCGAGTGTTCGGGGAATAATACGGCTTATTATAAGGCAAACATGGCCAACTTAGTTCCCATTTCTGGCCCTTGCATGATTGCAGAACTGCGAACCCCCTTCAAGTGATAAAGTCGTTAGGGTGATGGGCCATTGGGTATCAAACAAATCGGGCGCTTTGACACAACCAGTATCCCAGCAAAGTCCCATTCAGTATCGCAGATTTCGGGTGCTTTGTCACCAACGCGGAACAACCGCGATTCCTCAAATGTCATATGTTTTTCTCGGGTTCCATCTCATAATTTCCGTCTTCCCTGACTCGATTCAACATGGAACAACCGATATTCCTGAAATTTGATGGTTTTCTCGGGCTCCATCTGCATTTTCCCTTCGTTCTGCCCCGTCTCCGGCTGTGAGCCTTTTGAGTCCTCGAAGCTACTGAAGCCCTAGCCTCCGACCCACGGAACTTCTTCACCATGAAGTGGGTCTACTTCGGCGCTGGTGAGGCCGACCGCCGCGCTGAGATTCTCGGATCGGGGTTGGAGAGGAAAGTGCTCTGGGTATGTCTTAAAATTGGGGGACCCCCCCAAAATGCTGAGTTTCCTTTTGGCTTCCCTTTCAAGCTACTCCAAAAGGGGTACCCTAAACCCACTTAGTAAGTAGATGTTGACCGTGATTGTCAGCCAAGTGCCTCTGGAATGAAGGGCTCATGACTTTTTTCTTTGCTCTGACCCAACCCCAGAGCTTACAGGTGTTTCGCCGCTATAGTAAGAAGTCAGGTAGTCTTACCTCTATAGGGCTGACTAGAGATGGCTAGAACATTTTGATAGGGAACAGCCTCCAAAGTGATTGGTGGACACGAATCCCCACCTAAAACGTGTCCACCAAAGCGTCCCGAATTAGAATGCACAACCAGATGGATGGAACCCCTGCCCTGGAAATCCACGACTGTTTTTTAAACGTCCTTTGCACCTCGCCTGTTTTTTGCAGCTAAAGCCTGTTTTTTGCGCCTGCAATGAGCCATGGCGTGGTATTTGATGGATTATTCATACTGTTGCCACGTTTAGATTCTACAAAGCCTGTTCCACCCCAACATGTCTTGACACAACAATTTTGGTGTGAACATAGCGGTCCGTGATGTAAGCAAAAGTAGCGTGAAATCACCGTGAAAATACCGTGAAATTGGCGTGAAAGCCTGTTTTCCAGCGTGAAAGCACGTTTTCTGCCGTGAATTTTGACACCGGTGAATCTATGTGTTTCAGCCTGTCCTTTGGTAATCCCTCTGCTTGTTTTGTGGGAACGGAGGTCAAGTCTTTGCACACTTTGGTCCTGAGCACGTGCGGCGCCCGAATTGTTCAATGATATCAGCTGAGCTTGGACAAAACTACTCCTGGCAAAAAACCGCCTTTCACAGAAAACATGCAAAATAAACCGCTTTTGGAACCCCAGGGCCTGGTGACTTACTATGACGAAACGCCTAGCACAAGGTGAGGCTGTAGCAGTTGAAGTGCTGTCTTAAGGGTTGATCCGACACTAAAGCCAGACAAACCTCAAGGGTAGATGGTTGGCATGGGGGGTCGGGGCCCGGATCCGGTGTTTTTCTTATTTCCTAGGGCTGGCTTTTTTTTCTAGGGCTGGGTTGGTCATTGGTTGGTTGGTTAGTTGGTTGGTTGGTTTGTTGGTTGGTCTGTTGGTTGGTTGGTGGGTGGGTGGGTGGGTGGGTGGGTGGGTTGGTTGGTTGCCTTGCCGCATCCCCGGCATCACCAGCCTCAATTGGCCCGGGAGTTCTTTATTGGCTCTGATTGGAAGGCAGCTGGGAGTTGCTGGGGGCTGGTTTAAGTTAAGGGGGGGTTGAGGCTGGCTTACATCTTCATTAGGGTGGGTCTTGTGGTTGATTTAGGGCTGACATCCAGGCGGCTGTTGGGCGGGTTTAGGGTTGACTTTGGGTGCATTTGGGGTTGGCTTGGAGCATATTTGCGTTGGGTGTGCTGCTGGAAAAACGGTGCCTTTAGGGTTGCTTTAGAAAAACGAGGCGAATCCGATGCTCGGCCACCGGGGCTACCGCCTGGCCATCACCTACCCAGAGATCTGCCAGATGCCGCTATGCTCCAAGGTAAATGTGGGACTCAAATGTGTTGTAGCCTGCACATTTGAGTTGATTTGATGTGTTGTTCTATGTTTTTCTATGTATTTACTTGACTCCTGGACCAAAGGTAGATTGATTGATTTATGTGTTTTGCGAGTATTACCGCCTTGTCAAAGCACCATTCCTTTGCCTGTTTGTAGGGATGGTCACAGCGGAGACTTAGGGAAACTTCGATAGCCATTATAAGGATGCCAACATAAATGTGTTTACAAGAAATCCTGGGTTTGAGTTTTATGGGTAACCATAAACTGGAACCCTTTGCATGGGACTACCGGGTGAATGCCACCGGCAGCAGGTGAGGCCACCTATGCATGGTATACCCGAGCAGGATATTGGCCAAAGTGTCTCTGTGAACCGCATGTTTGTTTGTTTGTTTGTCTGTTTGTGTGTTTGTTTGCTTGCTTGCTCGCTCGTTTGTCCGTTTGTTTGTTCTGTATTCATTTGTGTGTTTGTGAGCCGAATGGACACACGCTCATTCCCCAAATGTCAGCACATGTGTCAGCTACAATTGCCATGAGCATCAGTAGTTGAGTGTATCTTCAGTCACACCTTTCAGATCCCTCCAGTACTACAAGCTCAGCTTGACAGTCAAGTCAATTGAGCATTCCCTGTTCGTCCATGTCAAAGGGGCAGCCAACGTGAAGCGAACAGTTTGGAGGAGTCGTTCGTTTTGACAAGCTTCCAATTCTGCATACGTTTCACTACACAGATCAAGATGTCGGATAGCAAACATTGGCAGCGCATTTTTGCAGGCCATTGCGATTTGAAATGAGGAACGCATTTCGATCACATACTGTTGTTCTTCAGCCTGCTTACATGATAAGAACATCCGGAAGGCTTTCCTGCTCTTGGAGCTACACACACACACACACACACGCACACGCACACGCACACGCACACGCACACGCACACGCACACGCACACGCACACGCACACGCACACGCACGCGCACGCGCACGCCCACGCACATGCACACGCACACGCACACGCACACGCACACCGAGTGACACGCAGACGCGCACGCGCACGCGCACGCGCACACACACACACACACACACTGTATGTCTATGCTTGTCAGCCCCACATGAACCACACGGAACTTCCCTCCCTGCTTTTGGAGCTGGCACCTTCTCAGGGGCCAAGGTGCTTGTTTTGCACGCTTTTTGCAGCTGGCTTTTTTTGCCAAGCAAGACGGCAAACACATACCGGAGATGGCGAAGCCACAGCTTTGTTCCAACACGCCGCCGAAATCAGTTTGGCCCAAGCCGACGTATTAAGTATTGGCCTCCATTCGAACATGCACCTTGGCTTGGACAGGTCCCATGCCGAAGGGAAGTATATTTTGAGCCCATTGACAATCATGCTGTTGCAAGACATGCTTGCCCAGCGCCTGGGCTGCAAACATGTTGCGCCAATGATTGAACCAGGGGTAGGTTTACTCTCGCCCAGTGTGTGTGAAGGCTTCCTAGCCAGTTCGACAAGGGAGATGGCCACAGGATGAGTTGGCAAGGCCTTCCTGAAAAGGTTTCCTTGGCAGCATCCCTTGAGGTGGCCAGACCGCGCGTCGGTTTGAACTGCAGGGCTTTGCAAAAGAATTCTGTACGACCCTTACGTTTGAATTATGTCGTGACTTGCCGCTAGAGGCATGTTACATTAGATCATCTCGAGTATCACGTGGCCCTGGTTTGAGCAAAGCGCCGCTCCGCGGTCTCACCCCAGATGTGGCGCCCCTGTGGCAAAGCTTAGCATTGGACTGCTGCCACCAGCAGACAAAGCACTGCTGGCCTGCGCACGCGCCTGCACCGGTTGAGTTGGACGGCTTGCATTGCTGCAGCTATGGCCTTGCCACAACTTCCCAGCCCTTACACTTTCAAGGCTGGCACGTTCTGGGACTCATTTCAAGCATTTCCTTCAGTTGCCAGATTCGCATGAAGGTAGCTTCAACTTGAGATTATGTTGCGTGCAGGAGTTCGGACTGCATCAGCGCCGCGTTGCCTTGACTTGAGCAACGCACAGATCACTCGGACCCAAGCAGCCTGCCCTGAACATGGCAAGCTTCAGCCTCGGACCACTGCCAGACAAAGCACTGGATTGCACATGCGCCACCTTTGAGTTGGACAGCTTGCCTGGCGACAGCAGCGCAGCAATTGGGCAGCTGCTGGCATGCGTTGGGGTTCAACTGCGTGCAGTCTTGGCGTAGCATGTGCTTCATTGGCTTCTCGCATCTCGCAACAGCCTGGTTGGAATCGAATATGCTCAGGCTTGCAGGTGGAGTGTTGGGCATCGGCGTGTTGCTTTGACTTGAGCAAAGCACGGAGCGGTTGGGCCCGACAAACTTTCCTCTGCTGGCCTGCACATGCGCTCAGAGAAAAGCCAATAAAGAACGCAGTCTGGATGCAGATTGCCTGACGCAGTGGATCGCAGAAGTCCCGGGGGCTTTGCAGGATTTGCTTGGGTTCGCGGTGCCGCTCTTGGCTTCAGGGGTTTATGGGAGGGGCCCGCGGGTGCTCGCAGAAGTATCGCAGAAGTTTGTGGAAGAGGCTCCGGGTTCTAAGCTTGGTTGCATTTTGGCTTGTTTGGGTACCCCATTAACGGTTTTGCCTTTAGCTCAGACTTTTTGAGTTGGACGCTTGCCTTGTAGGACTAGCGACGCCGCAAACATGCCGGCCCTTGTGCTTTCAAGGCTCGTGTTGGAATTCAGTTCAAGCAGTTTCTTTAGCCCGCAAGACTTTGCATGTTGGGCAAGCTTCATAGAAACGCTAGACCTGCGGCTTCAGTTAAGAGAGCAACAGGTTCCTCACAAGGGGATGTTGTTCAGGCTGCGAGGAGTAGAGTTGGATGGCGGCATGAGGAACGGCCGTTGTCTTGACTTGAGCAAAGCAAGCATCGAGCGGACGCGCCCAGAACTTTTTGGCAAGCTTCAGCTCCGGACTGCTGTGGTTGACAGACACGCTGCTGGCCTGCACACGTGTTTACACAATTCGAGTTGGACGGCTTGCCTTGCAGCGCTGGCAGCGCCGTCCCTTACGCTTGTAAGGCCGGTGTGCGTTGTCAACTCAAGCCTTTCCTGTAGTGGGTAGCCCGCAACAGTTTCGCGAACAGTTTCCTTGTCAGGCGGGCAACAGGAGTGTTCAATATCAGCATCAGGAGCAAAGCACAGACCAGTTGGACCCAACCAGCTCGCAATGCCCAGAACTTCATGGCAATCTTCAGCCTTGGATCGCTCCTACAGGCGGCAGACAAAGCACTGCTGGATTGCACGTGCGCTCGCACGTTTCCTTGCACCAGCGGCGCCGCAACTGCCCAGCCGCGCAGCCCTTTCGCTTTCACGGCTGGCGCGTTGGGCTTGACGTGATTTGCAATGATTGTGCCACGTGCAGGTGGTGTAGAAGCCACTCGACCTGGCTTCGCCCGGAGGTGAAAATTCCGGGAGCACGAGTGTGACTAGGATGTGCCGAGAACATCCTGGCAAGCTTCAGCTTCGGACTGCCGCGGGGTTCGGCAGCCTGTTCGTGCACCTAGACCTCTTGTGAGTTGGACGCTTGCCTTGTAGTACTGGCATCGCCGGTCCCAGTCCAGCCCATACGCTTTCAAGGCTGGCGTGCGTTGGAATTCAATTCAAGCATGTCCTTTGGTGTCTGGCTTCGCGTCAAGTTAGCCCGCACGAGTTTCCTTGTCAGGCTGGTAGGACCTGGTAGGAGTGTTAGATGGCATGAGGAGCAAAGAACAGACCGGTTGGACCCAAGCCGCTTGGCTGTGCCCAGAACTTCATGGCAATCTTTAGCCTCGGACCGCTGGGGCAGCTGTCAGACGCCGCACTGACCGCGCATGTGCTCGCACCTTTTGAGTTGGGCGCTGTGCCTTGCATCGGCGTTGCAACTTCCCCTGCCGCATCAAGGTCGCCCGCAAGAGGTTGCGGGCCCGGTAGGCTTTGGAGTAACGCTAGGCCTGCAGCTTGAGTTGAGAGGATGCAGACGCTGGGAGGACTGTGATTTGCCATGATTTTGCCATCAGGTGGTGTTGAAGCTGATCGACCTCGCCCAGAGGTTTTGAAGTTCCGAAAGCCCAAGTTTGGCTCTAAGCTTTGTGGAGCCTGCCAGCCAAGCAGCTATCAAGGCTCAGACTCGCCTCAGTGCTCACACGCCTCAGAATCCCAGCTTGGTTCCTCCTGTCATAAAGCTGGTGGGACTGAGATTTGTGTCTGCCAGGAGTAGCGTAAGATGGCGCCATGATGAAATTTATGTGGCCTTCTGAGCACAGAACAGTGCCGATGGGCGAACTGCAGCCAACCAGGTTTTCTATGCCCAAAACATGTTTGCAACTTTGCGACTGCTGCTGTGGTTCGACGTGTTTTTTTTCTGGCCTGCACGGCCGCTCCCACCTTTTGAAGCTCGCCTAGCAACACAAGCGCCGCCGCATGTTTCCAGCTCTTGCGCTTGGCTTCGGCTAGCAACACTGGTGTCAAGCCAGTGAAACCAGCAATGGCATTCCTGCGTCCCACGGCTCACCAGGTCAGAAAAGTGATGGGGCTTAGAGCCAAACCGCTGGACGCAGTCTGGATGCGGATTGTCTGACCCAGTGCTTCGCAGAAGTCGCTTGGTGCCGCTCTTGGCTTTCGTGGGGGCTCGTGCGGAGAGCCTGCGGCTTGGGAGCAGAAAATCACCGAAGTTTTGCGAGAGGCGTGGGGGTGCCAGAAGTTCGTGGGAAGTGCCGGGGGATCGCAGGAATTTGCACAAGAGGCCGGGGTTCGCAGAAGTTCGTGGCAGTGGGTCTGGGTGTTCAGAAGTTCGGCTGCGTACTGGCTTGTCTGGGTACCCCATGGGTTTTGCCTTTACTTTGCCAAGTTGATGCAACTTGCCACAGCTTACAATATGGTCAAACCAATTTCAAAGTCCTGCGAGTGCCACTTCAGTGAAAATCCACTGCCACTCCAGCGAAACTCAAGGCCAGCCAAAGGGAAAAG
Source organism: Effrenium voratum (assembly GCA_963377175.1). NCBI lineage: Eukaryota > Dinophyceae > Suessiales > Symbiodiniaceae > Effrenium > Effrenium voratum. The sequence continues at coordinate 443,847 of CAUJNA010003395.1, read as the reverse complement.
TGCTCGGAAAGTTGAAGTGGAACTGGCCTAATTTGCGCTGCAAGCACGCGGGAAACAACTGGATTCGCTCTGGAGTTGCACTGCAGTTCTCGAGCCCAATTTTGCTGCTTGAAGAGGTCCTGCTTGAAGAGCCTCCCACACGTGCATGTAAGCACACTGCACACAGTGGTCCCCTTTTCCCCGTGACTTGCGGTCCGTTCGCGACTGTTTTTGCAGAACGTTCATTCACGTCAGCCTTTCATGTTCGCGTTCTGAGTAAGTTGGCAGCCTGCATTGATCTCCCTGCCCGCGCTGCCGGAGATGCTGTCAGCAACTGTGAAGATCCTTGCAGCTTTGATCACCAGATGTTTTCTCGCCTTGAATTCGGCTGGGCACCGAGGGTTGTTTGTAGCCAATGCTGGATGAGCCCAGATGATGCGGTGTCCTTCAGGTGCCACCAAGGGTCACATGCTTTTGCCCAGGCAAGTACTTTATAGTTACTCTCCAGGCGAATCCTTTATCGCCAGAAAGGAAGCTTGTGTCGAATCAGTCTTGCTTGTGCGATCCTTGCAAAACAAGATTCAGGAGACCTCAACTTACAGAACTTAGCTGTGCTTTTCATATGGATCAGGCTTCAGTGTAGGACTCAAAGCACACACGCAACACGGGGTACTTGCAGCTTGTGTGGACTGACATCAGCTATAACTTGGATTTATCTTCCAAGCTAAGTCCGTGGCAAGGCACCTGGAACTAAAGAGTTGCATCGCTCGGAGCGAGCAACTCATATTCAGGGCTCAGAACCCAGCCCAGCACCCAAGCTGGGAAACGCGCTGTTTTGCGCTCAAAGAGTTGCGGGATTTGAGAGCAGCAACTCCAAATTCGCAGTCTGCCCCAGCGCTGGAAGTTTCGGGCACGCTTGTTTGCGCGTCGTACTTAGCATGGGCCACTCCCGCCCTGCATGTGTTGGCCTGAGCAAAGAACAGGCTCAGAAGAACAGCACGTCCTTCAGTGACAACATTAAGGCGTTAAGAGCAGCCTCGCTTTAGGATATCGGCCAACGTTTCTGTGTGAACTGCAGGCGTTGGAGCTTGCTGGAGCCCCATCCAGTTGCTTGAAGAGGCCAGGTTTACAAGGCCCCCACTGTGGGCCACTCGTAAGATCATGGTAGTTCATTCGAGGCGCTTCGGGCTTTGCAATAACCTCAGGCCTGCAGTTTGCGTGGAGAGTGAACAGGCGATGCTCGGATGACAGTGATTCCTGCAACTTTCAGAGGGTGCAGCTTCAGCCGTTTGGCAAAAGTACATATTTATGTGCCGCTTCGCGATTTGTTTGCTGCTTGCTTTAGAAACTGCGGTTTCGCGAGGTGCATCACGAAACATCACCCATTGGTCGGGTTCCACTTCGCGCGAAAACGGCGGCGAGTCTGGCTTGAACATATGTCTCTCAACTCTGCTTTTGTTGCAAAGCCACGCCGCACATTGATCTCACGCATTGCATTCTGCTCACGTCCTTCTTTGAAACACGCTGAGTCGCAGCAGCCTTTCCTGTTCTTGTTCTTCAAAGTGGCCCACGTGCCTAAGTTGGCGGCCTGTGTTGATTTCCCTGCCTGCGCTGCCGGAGATGCCGAAAGCAGTGAAGATCCTTGCAGCTTTGATCTCCAGATGATTTCTCGCCTTGAATTCGGCTGGGCAACGAGTGCTGCTTGTAGCTGCTGGATGCGCCCAGATGACGCGGTTTCCTTTCAGGTGCCAAGGATCACATGCCTTTGCCCTTAGGGCCTTAGGCCAGGCAATCACTTGTACTCCCGGACTTTGAATCGAGCGAATGGCCTTCGATTCGGTGGCTCAGTTTGAGAAAATTCCTGGCTTGACAAGGTTCAGGGGGCCTCATGCAACATGGCAAACTGGGTGAAGGCAACCGGCCTGAACTCGTCCCAGTTCTCTGTGGTTACGTGTTTGTTTGTTTGTTTGTTATATTTTTGTTTTGTTTCAATCGGGGCTAAGGGGGGGGGATGGCGGTCATGTTATATGTGTCCTTTCCCTTCAAAGTCAAGGAGCTACCGCCCCCCTTGATTGCCCCTTGCTGGGCGTGGGGCTTCCCTTTCAACATGAACTAACACGAAAACGGGCGCCCTTTCTCCCCCATACACAAGACCCCCTAAAGATCAAGGGGCAAGTAGCCTTAAGGCTTAACAAGCTTGAAAATGCGGGAAGTACTGCCTTACCGGTGGTAGGCGGGTGGGAGTTTGGTGAGTAGTTGCCAAGTTCCTGAACCCTACTTCCGGCAAAGGGTTTGGAGCAACCAATCCAAACCACCAACTCCGGTTTGCCCCAAACTGTTTCAACATGCATTTGTCTCAAGCAACGGGTACCCCCCTCTTCCAAATGGGCATCCACTTTTGCGTCCCTTTAAAACGGCCAAAACCAGGCTACCTGCAAAACCCAAACAGATTGGGCTACGAACCCGTGGAGGGTTGAGCGGGCGGCGCTTTCTCAGGATCGAGCTGGCCCCGGGTTCTTCAGCTTCCCGGAGAAACCGTTCCCCAGCAACCAAACCCAGGCCTTGGGATCTGCTGAGAAATAGCCCCCCCTTATTATCAGTCAAAGGGGTCCCCTCTTTAGTGGGGGATTTCTTCTTGGGGACCGGGTCCCCTGATGAATAGCTGGGAGGTTTGTTCAGGGGTCAACAAATTAATGGACCCCGCCAACCCCTGAAAGACCCTCAAACAAACCAAATGCTTCAGGGACGACCAAGGCAAAGAGCACACACCGCCAATGGATTGACAAACCTTAATGGCCAGATCAACTTGGGGTCCTGGAATGGCCGAAGGGACAAGGGAAACTTGGGGCTTGGGGTCTTCCGCAAGCCAAGAAAGACTATAATCTGCAAGTCGGTCATCAGTCACTACCAAGAAAAACAACTTATGTACCATGGTGTGAAACTTGCGCCCGCTTGCTCGCGCCAATCACCAGTGACATGTTCAATTTACAGTTGTTTAGACAACCACCATGGTGTGCCTTCAAAGGGACCCACAGTTTGGTTTATTTGGGGTCTCCGAGATGGTGGTGACAAATAATTTGGGTATATCTCACTGTGGAAGGGTCATGGAATGGTCACGGAGTTGTGTACACGTTCTCTGCCAAAATCTATCCAACTCGCCCCCCCCCCAACCGCAAGAAGAATGGAGAGCAAAAACAAGGAATTCGGAAAGTGCCAACCCAAAAATGATACAATTGGAAAGATAGACGCCTTTAGGCACCATCAGAAGGACCCCATTTGTTACACCAACTTCACTGTTGCATATGTGTTTTCACTCACATGCCAAGGATGAAGAAGCCAAAATGAGTATCTGAAGGTGTTTTCTCTCAGATTTGGGTGGGCTTCGGCACCAACGACCTGACGCAGACCAGCTATGGCTTGAGCCGGTACGACGCGGGTGCCTTCTTGCCCGAGTGCAAGGCCAAGGGCATTGTGGACACGGAGACTTGGCGCAGCGGGAGGAAGTTCCTTTGGTGCATTTTGCTTGGATGTTAAGACTTTAACTTTTTGCCAACTAATGCGAGGTTTCTTTGGGCTCTTCAGCCGAATGATACTGTGGATGGACGAAATCCTGCACCATGTTGAAGCCATGGTTGAAACCAGTCTTTGTTGGTTTTTGCAGGGGAATCATCCTTTCATTGTTTCTTAGTGGTGCAGGATTTCGTCCATCCACTGTTGGAACACAACTGGCTACATAGCCTATAGTTGCTTGTGACAAACGGAGACTGAAAGGGGATGTGTTGTATACATACATATATGTGTTCCAGACCACCCAGAGAGTAGAATCCTAGCTTTGGGGTTGAACTTTGACCACTTCGAGCCTGGAGTTGGTGGATGACCGCCCCGCAAACGAAAGAAGGGCCACGCAATTGCGTTGGGTGGGGGGGTCTTTGGAGGGTGGTAGGGTCATGTAGAGTCCATTGATTATCTATCCTACAACTTTCAACTGGTAAAGGTTTACCATGACGAACTGATCTAACTCCTGCACCAGTTTAGCAGGTTGATCTCAGCATTCCTTGGGCTTTCTGCATCCCAGGGTTTCGGCTTCCAGGCGACTTCTGATTTAGTCCGTGCAATCCAAAAGCGGCTTCCCCCGAGCCGTCTCTACACATTGTGGCTTCGTGTGTCTCGAGGGCTTTTTCAGAGTACGTGTTGCATGCAGCATGGGCCACGTGAGGTTGCAGGTGGCCATTGGAAGTTGGGATTCCCCAAGAAACGACCACTCGCATCGCCGAATTGTGGACTGAAATGGCTTCGGATTTCCTCCTCTCCAACAAAAATACAACCCAAGGGTACCCACAAAAAGCAGATCTGGTCATTTCCTCCTCAACCCCAAGGGTACCCTCAAAAAGCAGATCTGGTCCTCTCCAACAAAAACAACAACCCCAGGGTACCTTCAAAACCAGATCTCTGGTCCCAGGATCCTTTCGTGAGCCTGGCCCAAGAGAGGGCGTGGGTGAGCTCATCCGTGTGGCTGTCTAGCACGGCAGAAACCAGCGGGGCGGCATGAAGATGGGCATCTGCGGGGAGCAAGGCACCTGAAAAGTTTCGCAGAGCCAAACAGCCCCCCGCCACCTCACCTTCCCATCACCCCCAAACCCCAAACCACCTCAAAAAAGCACCACGACCCCTCACATTTTAAGGTAGTTTACCATATGGTCATGTGGTTGAGTGTAGTTGAGTCTGTCTTCTTACTGCCAATCCTTGCCTTTTCAACTTGTTCGCTTTGCCATCCTTCGTGTCTTCCTTCAACCAGCTTAAGTTGATGTTAGTTCCGAAAAGTGACTTATGGGATACGGGGTTGACTCCAGATTTCTCAGATGGGTAGCCGAAAATATTAACCACCCAAGTTTTCTACTTGGATGTTCGGCCCAGGTGGCAAGTGGTCAATGACCCAGGTTCTAGCCCACTTGCAGCTCAGACTTAGAAGGTGATTGTAGCGAAGATTACTGCGCACACTCGAACTTGGCCGACCATCCCTTCATATCTCTCCCAAACTGAACGAAGTGCCAAACTTGCGCAATGCCTTCAAAGATGGGGGGAGCCTTTTCTAAAGTGTTTCTTTGGAAACTGGAGGACTTCTTGGGATCTGGATGTTCATGAACCTGCTACCCCCCAAACATGGCCCTAGGGAAACTCTCCCGAAAGCCTGTCGAGTCCCTGTATGCGGTAGGTTTCATTTGATGTTCAGCTTAGACCTCCAGTCCTGGAGTCCTGGGCAGCGGCATGTAGCTTGTGACCATAGGCGTCCTGTTTAGGTTTTTGGTTAAAACTAGATGGCACTGATTTACAGGGGTCTTGTTCCATTTACCAGGGCCATCTATTTTCCAAAAGGCCAGCTATGCTTGTGACCCCTTTACTCCTTAGTAGGGATTTGGACAATCACTACAATGATTCCTGTCAAAACGAGCCATGACCATGGCACATACATTGACCGTGATACACTTTGTTTGTCATCTACGCGGTAAACGTCACGACATGGGACATAAGCATTAGAGCACCACTAGGAAATGTGAAACAGTCCGTGGGGTCAGTGGGGTCCAGTCAAATTCGGCTACGATCATTTGGGTTTCATTTCGGTCCATTTCGATTTCTGGATTTTTCTCGCAACTCCATCCGCCAGCACTCAGAAGTGACGGGGCCCTTCGGTTGGCCTGGACTACATGAGCTGCTCCCCCTTCCGAGTCCCCATCGCGCGCCTGGCCGCAGCGCAAGCAGCACTGCAGCTGCGAGGGGCCACTCGAAGGTTAAACCATGGCAACATCCGTTTTATGGATGGCTTACTAAACAAACACGTTTTTTTTGATATGTTTTTAGGGTGGCTTGGATTAGTTGACACATGTGACATATTCTCTTAACTTTTGCTTTCAGGTGCCTGATGTTTGGCTTGTTCATGGTCAGAAGTTTCTGGTGATGCGTAGTTGGTGGTTTGGACTGGTAGTTTGTAGGGCTCAACCCCAGCTCTTCTTGAGACCCAATGGGGAATTCCAAACCACCAAACCAAACCACAAATTAGAGATAAGGTCGGAGCTTATATAGTACATATTCCGCTTGTGCCTGGGTACTGCCTCACGAACTTGAGTACATGAAAGTGCACTTTGTTGGTATATGGCTGCATGATTGTTTTGGGGCACCCCCAAATTTGTGGTCTTCCAGTTGGTGTCTCTTGCAAACCACAAAAAATGAGAGCAGCCTCAAACATGACGAGCCACCTTAGTCTTGTTTGGCTTTTGTCACAGGGCCCACGGAGTTGAAAGTGAGGCCAATGATTTTTTACATTCTTCATATCCAAATTTTCATGCGTGACTGTCATTTGTTGGCCCCCCTGCTTTCCAATGTTTTTTTTTTCTATTTGTTTCTCTGAGGTGTTTCTGCTGTGGTGTGCTACGTCTTTGTTTCCTTTTTCCTGCGTTTGGCGGTGTTTCTCTTGGACATGAAGCCTTTGCCTGCGACTCCTTGTATACTTTTTGGGAAGGCGATTTTATTGGCCACCGAAAAGTGTGGACTTGCTTTGTTGATTGATGCACTCAGGAACTGAGAGCTCCACGTGGCGCGGTTCGGATTTGCTCCGCTTCAGAGTAGCGGGGAAAAACAAAAAACAAAAAACGTTTACAGTTTTGGAGCACGCTGAAAGTCTACCCGAGATGGGTGGAAGCGGCTCCCGATTTCCGCATGCCCAGCATATAAATGGCATGCTGCAGCCACACAACAGCTATGGCAGCGGTTTGCACCCACTCCTTTTGCACAGAGTGGGCGCGGTTGAAGCATTTAGCTTACTCGCCCATACCCGGGGGGTTGCTTATGGACTGTTGAGGTCAGAAATAGCTCAGCAGTCGCGATGTTTAATATGTGTCATGCTCAAACGACTCCTTTACTCAGCTGGTAGGGACGGTCATAGACCCCTGAATCATTAGACGATAATTGATTCCCGCCACGATAGCCACGATCATGGCCAACGTAGGTGTTTTGACCATGGCACAACGTTCAATCTGTTAAACAGGGGTCATGGAATACATGGCGTGACTGGCAGCCTTCGCAAACCGACCAGAGAGAGCGAAAAGGGCCTTTGGAGAAGCAAGACATATTGGCCGGGGCTCATGCTCGTTTTTGGTTGGGAAGCACACACGTGCCGAGGGATGGTGTTGATGCCTTCCGGGGTTGGGGCAAAGGACTCTGAGAATGGCAGCTGCCCAGTGGTTGGCTTCTTCGCCCCTAAGCCCAGCAGCCGGCTGTGGAATCGCCCCAAGACAAACCAAAGGGCACTCGGGGTTCAAACTAAAACGTAAGTAGCTGGGCCGACTCTTTTTCGACACAATGTGGGGGGGGGTTGGCCATATTTTTCTTGAGGCTTCTTCACCCTTGAGGCTTATTCACCCTTGAGGCTTATTTTCCCTTGAGCCTTTCCCGTGGGGGGGGGGGGAAATTTCACTGGTGCAGCCGGCTTCGCCGTTGCCAGGCTCTAATCTGACAGGCAGCGGCTCGGTAGGACTGCAGCTCACAGCGGCGGGACAAATCGGAGGAAGCTTGCGGGTGCCATAGGCAGGGAATGAGAAACGGAATGACCCCTATACATGGTTGTTGTTGGGAAACATTGTGCATGTTTGCTTATTCTGGTTTAGTGGGAACTCCCCACTTGACTGCTATTGGGTTGGATCTTTAGACTTTGACTTTTTGGGAAATGAAGGGGGTTTCCACTAAACCCACAAAAAGTTAAACTTTTTGCAGAGGGGTCGTCAGCAACAAAGGATGGGCAGGGAATATGAAATGGAATGACCCCTAGAAGCCATCCCTTGGATTCCTTTCTGCGGGAATCCCCTTCCGGTTCATTCCCAACACCCGGAACGGGTCATTCCGTACTGAGCTTCAGTAAGGAAATTTGTGTTTTCCCATGGCTTTGACTTTTCCAGCAAAAGCAGGTGCACCTTAAGCCAGCCGAAAAAACCAATCAGCCCTACACCCCACGTTGGTTTTACAGTTACTTCATGTATATAATGTTTGTTTGGAAACTCAGGTGGACAAAACGTTCCCAATCCACTCGACAGGAAGTGAGGTCTCCTCAGCCTCAAGCCCCAAAGTTCCCGGCTAAGTGCCAGAAGCCAAGACTTCCCGTTAAGGTTCCTTGGGTTTGGTTGATGTCTATTTGAGCCACAATCAAAACCCGGGTAAGTGAAGGTTAGTAAGCGACTATCCCAGCCATAAATAGCTGCGGATATCCGCCTTCTTAGTTCTGTACATGGTTCTGGGTCGACCATTTGTGTACCGGGTTTTGATCGTGACTCATTTGGTGTGTGTGTGTAATGGGAACCCCGGATTGATAAACTCCAGTTGATTGCTAGGTGTGTGTCCCCGGTCCCCTTTTAGTGGACATCCTAACTTTGTGTGGGTGACTCTGCGGTGACACACCCCTAGAAATAAAATGGATGTATTGATCTGGGGTTCCCATTGAAGCCGAGAGCAACCTGGCCTGGGATAAATGGAAACGGGGGATGCACCCAATTTCAAGAACTGTGTCGGGACAAGAGGCTCTATTTAGACATGACTTGACCGTGCTTTCCCCAGAAACTTTGTCTTGTGAGCCAACCTGTTTGTGCCATTTCAACGTGAGTTTCCAGTGGGATGATGTTTATGGGTTGCACATATAGGGAACACCTGCGACGCTGCTGTAGCTGCATCGTTGCCGGATGGCTGTTTTTTAAGCGGGTGTTTCAAGGTGGCGATTTAAACATTCCGGTTGAGCATTAGTGAACGCAAGTCAGACCTGAACTTTTCCAAGCTGTTTTCCCTGTGGGTTGACCAACCCTCGCGCCATCTGCTTGACTCAAAGGAGCGCTCAGGGGCGCCGTTGGGGCCCTGCAGACTCCGAGTCAAGGCGAATTTTTGTACCTCTGAGATCGAGGAAAGGCTCAAAGAGAGCTTAGAGAGATGCGTTAGGGACTGTGAGCGGGCTTTCAATTTCGCGTTGGCGGTTTATTCGGCCGCCGGCTAGGGAGCAGCGTTCGGATTTGGTGCCACCTGGATGGGAGCCACAGCCAGCTTGCCGACTAGCGCGCAAGATCAGTTGCATAGGAGCCACAATCGCTGGATGTTCTCAAATTGGGCAACTCCCCTCCCCCCCCCAAAAAAAAAGAGAGGCCAAAATGGCGGGGGGGGGGGGGGGTCCTTTTGGTTTCCCTTCAGCACCATCCAAGCAAGGCATCCTCAAGTCCCAAGCAACCGGGGCAGATGAAAATCCAAAGCCGCGGGCTTTTGGCCCGGCTTCGCTTGCTTCCGTACATCCCCTTCTGACAGGGGACCCACAGAAAATGACGTGTTGCTCTGAGGCAAACCAATGAGTTTGGTCAGGGCTCCTGAAAAGATCTCCATTTTGCCCATGTGAAGCATGGCTCTTTCCACCAAAAATTGGTGGACACCACCATTTACAGGCAATGTGCAGGTGTATAGTGTAAGGATCCCTGTTGGTGGTTTCCCTAATTGTTTTGGCACACGACCATGTCGGAGCTGAGTGGCGCGAGGATTTGTCGAGGCAAGTGGCTGTCACTCCGTTGGACACGACTAGACGTGTCGCGAGCGGATCGATCTGCAGACACTCAGGTTAACGTTGGATGGATCCGGTGGGCCATACTTCTGAACAAATTGCAAAGAGCACCCGATAGAACGAGCTCACCCAGGCTGAAGCTTCTCCGGGGGCTTATCATATATCTGTGGGTGTTTTCAATTCTTAATCCTGACGGGTTGTAGGATTTTAGACCAATACAATGAGGGAACCATGACCACGCGTTTTGACCACATGCTTGTGGTTCTTGTTGCAGCGGTGTCACATTGATTTAGGGTTGATGGGGGCCCCCAAACCCAGGAAACGGCCACTGAGCAGGTGCATTGGAGGCTGTCTTTCGGTTCCTGGGGCCCTGTTCAACGGTCTGAGTGAAGCCATGTGAACCTCGAGGTCGGAGCTTGCGAAATGACATGGCGATTCCCGAAGGCAGGAATTGCCACCAGGTCTCCCAACGTGCGATCAACAGCCCATGACTTTGGACATGTTCACAAGATCCAAAGAAGGATGGGCTCTTGTGTTGACCCTCTGTTTAGCACCAAGGACAGAGAATTCCCTGGTCAAAGGAAGTTTAACAAGAAACTTCCGTAGTACTGGAACTAAATGAGCTAGCTGCTTTGACATATAGCTATGACAGGTAGCTAGCATGACAAATAGATAGCTTTGACATATAGCTAGCTTGACAGATAGAAAGCTTTCCAATAGGCCAGCATGACAGATAGATAGCTTTGACATATAGCCAGCTTAACACATAGATAGCTTTCCAAAGACTAGCATGACAGATAGATAGCTTTGACATATAACCAGCTTGACAGATAGATAGCTTTAAGATACATGGATGTGCGCGAAAAAAGCTACGAGAAAAGCTGAAATCAGGAGAGCTGGGGGATAGCAAGTTGCAGAAACGTTGGTGCCATGCGTGAATTGGGCTTCCGGACAGTGCGCAAACCACCTCGGTCGCGACGCCTGTACGGAGGCGGTCTCGGAACGGTCCCGGAACGGTCTCGGAACGGTCTCGGAACGGTCTCGGAGACGGGACCATTGGCACGGCCGCGCGAAGGTTTCGCTAGGTTTGAATTGCGTGGCAGGTGCAGCACTTTCGCAAGGTCAAGTATAGATTTCGTGGCAGGCGCAGCACTTTCGCGAGGTCGAGTACAGATTTCGTGGCAGGCGCAGCACTTTCGCAAGGTGCTGCGTCCACTTTCTGCGAGCTGGGGGATAGCAAGTTGCAGAAACGTTGGTGCCATGCGTGAATTGGGCTTCCGGACAGTGCGCAAACCACCTCGGTCGCGACGCCTGTACGGAGGCGGTCTCGGAACGGTCCCGGAACGGTCTCGGAACGGTCTCGGAACGGTCTCGGAGACGGGACCATTGGCACGGCCGCGCGAAGGTTTCGCTAGGTTTGAATTGCGTGGCAGGTGCAGCACTTTCGCAAGGTCAAGTATAGATTTCGTGGCAGGCGCAGCACTTTCGCGAGGTCGAGTACAGATTTCGTGGCAGGCGCAGCACTTTCGCAAGGTGCTGCGTCCACTTTCTGCGAGCTGGGGGATAGCAAGTTGCAGAAACGTTGGTGCCATGCGTGAATTGGGCTTCCGGACAGTGCGCAAACCACCTCGGTCGCGACGCCTGTACGGAGGCGGTCTCGGAACGGTCCCGGAACGGTCTCGGAACGGTCTCGGAACGGTCTCGGAGACGGGACCATTGGCACGGCCGCGCGAAGGTTTCGCTAGGTTTGAATTGCGTGGCAGGCGCAGCACTTTCGCAAGGTCAAGTATAGATTTCGTGGCAGGCGCAGCACTTTCGCAAGGTCAAGTATAGATTTCGTGGCAGGCGCAGCACTTTCGCAAGGTCAAGTATCGATTTCGTGGCAGGCGCAGCACTTTCGCAAGGTCAAGTACAAAATTCGTGGCAGGCGCATCACTTTCGCAAGGTCAAGTACAGAATTTGTGGCAGGTGCAGCACTTTCGCAAGGTCAAGTGCAAAATTCGTGGCACGCGCAGCACTTTCGCAAGGTCAAGTACAGATTTTGTGGCAGGCGCAGCACTTTAGCAAGGTCAAGCACAGATTTGGTGGCAGGCGCAGCATTTTTGCAAGGTCAACTTTCGCAGCCGGGGCTCGAAAATCGCAACTTTTAAGTACGAAAGTAGTACGCGAAGTCAACTTTCGCAGCTGGGGCTTGAAAATCGCAACTTTTAAGTACGAAAGTAGTGCGCAAAGTCCACTTTCGCAGCCGGGGCTTGAAAATCGCAACTTTTAAGTACGAAAGTAGTACGCAAAGTCCACTTTCGCAGCTGGGGCTCGAAAATCGCGACTTTTTAGTACGAAAGTAGTACGCGAAGTCCACTTTCGTAGCTGGGGCTCGAAAATCGCAACTTTTAACTACGAAAGTAGTACGTGAAGTCCAGTTTCGCAGCTGGGGCTCGAAAATCGCAACTTTTAAGTACGAAAGTAGTACGCGAAGTCAACTTTCGGGGATTGAACATCGCAACTTTTAAGTGCAGAGAAAGATGGGTAGATAGATAGATCAATAAACAGATATAGAGATAGCTAGAGAAATAGATAGAAAGAGATAGAGAAACAGAGATAGACAGAGATAGATAGATTTGTAGATAGATAGACAAATAACTAGCTAGATAGATAAAGAGATAGAGAGATAAATAAATAGAGAGGTAGATAGATAGATAGGAGATAGAGAGGTAGATAGATAGGTAGATCTATAGATAAATCGCAACTTTTAAGTACGAAAGTAGTACGCGAAGTCAACTTTCGCAGCTGGGGCTTGAAAATCGCAACTTTTAAGTACGAAAGTAGTGCGCAAAGTCCACTTTCGCAGCCGGGGCTTGAAAATCGCAACTTTTAAGTACGAAAGTAGTACGCAAAGTCCACTTTCGCAGCTGGGGCTCGAAAATCGCGACTTTTTAGTACGAAAGTAGTACGCGAAGTCCACTTTCGTAGCTGGGGCTCGAAAATCGCAACTTTTAATTACGAAAGTAGTACGTGAAGTCCAGTTTCGCAGCTGGGGCTCGAAAATCGCAACTTTTAAGTACGAAAGTAGTACGCGAAGTCAACTTTCGGGGATTGAACATCGCAACTTTTAAGTGCAGAGAAAGATGGGTAGATAGATAGATCAATAAACAGATATAGAGATAGCTAGAGAGATAGATAGAAAGAGAGAGAAAGAGACAGAGAAACAGAAAGAGAAAGAGAAAGAGAGAAAGAGAGAAAGAGAGAAAAAGAGAGAGAGAGAGAGAAGCAAGGGGCCAAGGACAGTTCTCCAAACTATAGTTGTTCACTGCTTTGAAACTTCCGCCCCCCGGCTCTGCCGGACCTTACTGGTAGGTCTCAGGGTCATAAGTAGGCGTTCCCTCAAGTGTGATTTCTCTCATTGCCGTCGAATGATTCAGCATGCTGCTTCCCGATGGTCAGCTTTGCAACAACAAATGACCAAATGACCCCTCCAATTGCAATTCAAAGGCCACTGCCAATCAGGAGGCCCTTTGGCTCGTTCCTTTGTGGGCTTGGCCATGGCTCCAATCAAGAGCTGTACATCCATTCAGTTGCGTCTTGGTGGCTCCCAGCCATCCCCATAGGCTTTTAGCTTCTTTGGAAGGGGTTTCCATTGAACCCACTAAAAGTTAAACTTTTAGAATGGGATTTGAGGACAGCGCAGTAGTGTGAAAGCTGTGCCTTTGGGGCGTCTTGGGTTGAATGCTTGAGTCTTGCCACATTGGCTTGGTATCAAGGCAACAAGCCGTATGGCCTTCCAACCCTAATTCTGGATTTGAAGACCCTCAAACCATCTTGAAAACGGAGGGCATATTGCGTTGAGGTGCTTTGGCTTGGTTCTTTCAAGCAAACACGCCATTGCATGACCAAAGCTTATGTCAAAGAGTGTGTACTCACGCCCCCAAAGGTGTTCAAAGGATGTTCCTTTGAACCCCCGTCCGTGACTTGCAAGTTGCCAAGTGCAAGGCTAGCATTTGCATCTGCGCATTGCCAAACCAAAAGTGTTGGCCTTCGGCTTCCGTTCGCCGAACAGCGGGCACTCGATTGCCGCGTTCCGGCGGAAGGCCGAAGTAGGGCACAGGCTGATGCCTCGGCGCGAGCAGGGGGAATGGGGTGCGAGCAATGTATGCGTTGTGTTGAATCTCCATGGTGTTGTTTGTATTTGCATTGTTGGCTAGACATGGACCAGACTCAACATGTTTTTACATATTATATATATATTAATATACACATATGTATAGATGTGTGGTTTGGGGCAAAAGCTGGGGGTAGCTTTGGCCATACACACCGCCAGTTTGGGGAGATGTGAGGGGACACGTGAACCCTGCCTATTCCCCCTGCGAGAGGGGTGGGGCGGGCAGTGCCCGGAGTATCTTGGAGGTGTCCGGCTTTTGAACGGGCTGAGTAGAATTGATGTCTCAGCTGAACAAGTGTCACAAGCATTGTCCTAAGTTCGTAAACGAAAACTGCCTGACTCCCCTGCCATTGAAGATGGAACGAACATGGAACCCAAAACGGGTGGTCGAAAGGGAGATTGCTCTAAACAAGATGCTGGTTTGGGGGTCAAGTTAATGTGCAGGAGTACATTGGAAGAAGAACGTTGGCCGGCAGAAAGTGTAGGTTCAGTTTGGGAAGTATAGCAGTTTCCCCATGTGCATGCCCAAGTCACGCCGTTCCTCGGGAGGATGTGGGGCTGGTCATCAACCTTTTCGACTGCTCTTTATGAGGATTCCTTCTAAGAAAACCGTGACAATCTATCAATTATGTCATTGATGGTACCCACAGCTGAGGGACGTTTATGGTTGAATGACGGCTTACCAAAGCCTATCACTTTTGAGGGGAAGGCACGTTCTCAAGACCAGGGTTTGTACTTGTTGTACAAAGTCGCAAGTTGATTATGACCATGGCTCGTGGTTAGCTTACTTGGCCCTTTCAGGGAATCGGCGCTTTCCACTAGAATACTGGTTGCTGGGGCAACTCTGACTCATTTAGGGGCAACCAGCAGCAAACTCGGATAGGTGTTGGCGGAAGCTCAAATGACGAATGTTTGCTCAATGTGAAAGGCAGCTGACAACAGGTATGCTTTGATGAATTGGGCCATAACCCCTTCCCTATTACTTGTTTCTCGTGCAGCCCAGTCGCTGTTGGCACCTGGCGATGGCTCTTTTTCGCCTGTGATGGGCAATGAAAATGTACAGCGCCAGTGCTGTTGGTCAGGAAATGGATACCATGCCGCAGGAAAGACTGTGGTAACCTCATGGGAAGTCAGGACTAGTCTCTTGAGAGAGTGTCCCATGCTCGCAGGAATCCTTCACCCGCTAGTCATCCACAGGGGTTTTGAAATCCGGGGTTTCCTGCATGTTCCTTTTTGATCAGCATACTAACAGGTATATGTATCTATGCAGCAGGGTTTGCAATGTTTAAATGGACGCCGAGAGGACACCAACCTGCTCTAGAGGTCCTATGTTTGCCAACCACCTGTCTTGAAATCTGCGGTCTTGCTCATCCGAATTGCACATCTGTTTTCTGCGAGCCCAACATCAATTGGTCCAGACTCCAAAAAGTTGTTTGTTTTGGAAATCACATGTTTTGTTCATCTGCGTGACTGGATTTGGTAAACGGAAATGGGTCTGCAAAGGCACAAACTCCAGAAACAAGCCGCGCACATTTGCTCACGGACCCCTGGTCTAATGGCTGGAATTGTCAGCAATACACTGCTCAATTATGTGGTCCCCAATGTTGACTGGTACCCTTTGTTAAGAGCAACGACATCTTTTCCATGCGGCCCGGTTAGACCAGAGGCAAACACGCGGAGTTTAGAGGCTTGACAAAAAGCAAGGCACGGTTTCCCAGTGCTATGCAATTGCAATTATAGTGGGTGTCCAGGAGAAGCCATCTTGTAAAACTCACTTCTTGAGTTTCTGGCCGTTGTAACTATGGGAAAGACCGTTTAAGTTAAGTGAGAAACACGAGGTTCAGCTTTTGTTGGCCTATCCACTTAGTCAGTGATAAAGCCTGGAGGTAGGAGACTGGGTTACTACGACTCGTGGCAATGGGATGGGTCACGGCGTTGTTTATTCACTTGTTTTGGATGCGCGGGCGCAGACTAGCGTTACCTGACAACTGCATTGGCATAAAACCCGTGCTGAGTCGGAGTCGACCACAGCGCTGAGTGAGTCGAGTGAATTAGACACGTGGTCCTTGGCTTTGGGGCAGTGCTTGCTCCAAATTATTTGATACTGTGGATGGTTGCGAAATCTATTTCGCACCACCTGGGAAACCGTGGTTGAAACCACGTCGTTTTCGGTATTTATAGCGGAATCATCATTCCAGGGTTTGTCCTCGGTGTTGCAACATGTGGTCCATCCACAGTATTTTAGGGTAGACGCAATGTGTGTGTGTGTGTGTGTGTGTGTGTGTGTGTGTGTGTGTCTGTGTCTGTGTCTGTGTCTGTGTCTGTGTCTGTGTCTGTGTCTGTGTCTGTGTCTGTGTCTGTGTCTGTGTCTGTGTCTGTGTCTGTGTCTGTGTCTGTGTGTCTGTGTCTGTGTCTGTGTCTGTGTCTGTGTCTGTGTCTGTGTCTGTGTCTGTGTCTGTGTCTGTGTCTGTGTCTGTGTCTGTGTCTGTGTCTGTGTCTGTGTCTGTGTCTGTGTCTGTGTCTGTGTCTGTGTCTGTGTCTGTGTCTGTGTCTGTGTCTGTGTCTGTGTCTGTGTCTGTGTCTGTGTGTTGTGTGTGTTGTGTGTTGTGTGTTGTGTGTGGTGTGTGGTGTGTGGTGTGTGGTGTGTTGTTTTGTGTGTGTGTGTGTGTTGTGTGTTGTGTGTGGTGTGTGGTGTGTGGTGTGTGGTGTGTTGTTTTGTGTGTGTGTGTGTGTTGTGTGTTGTGTGTCTGTGTGTCTGTGTGTCTGTGTGTCTGTACGTCTGCGTGAGACACCCAGATTTGGGCCAGTTGGGGTGCTTCCATTTGTCCTCACCTGCAAACCGGAGCTGCAAACCCGAGCTAGGTTTGCGGGCACCCAAAGAACTGGAATGGGGCGCTTCAGGAAACCACAATATGTTGATTTTGAATCTTCAAAAGGCCATGACCTTGTGTTCTCTCTTAATTCGGAACCTACCCCTGTGCTTCCAGTACCACCATAGTAGGTAACCAGGCTTTCTGACCTGGTTTTACCAGATGGTGTCCTTTGGTTACCTACATTTACCTACTATGGTACCTGGAGGCACTGGGTGCCGGTTCCTGTGACACTCGGCGAATTCGTCGGGCGGCCGTTGTCGCGGGACTGCAAGCGCTGCTTTCAGCGCCTGTCAAAGGCGGTCAAAGGCCATCCGACGGCTGCCTACACGCGGCGTAGCAGGCATCCGCAAAAAGTGCCGTTCTCAACACGCAGTGGTATCATTTGCTCCTTTGTTTGGAGGGGGTGTCCCTTGGAACTCAAACTGTCAGAAAGAGCGAGCCCTTTTCCTGATCCCACTGAGTGTTTGGGATGCTTTCAATTTCCCTTCTGGCGTATAGTAGGTTGTCAGGGGTAACCATCATGTGACGCATAGACATAAGAAACCCTGTTTGTCTATTGTGGTGGCAACTGGAAGCACTGGGGATGGTTGTTTTGGGACTGAGTATTTTGCTTCGACCACCTGCTCTGAGTGAAAATGGTGTTCTCCTGAACTTATGAAACAGGGTCCCTTAAAGGATCCGCTGGGACTTGTTCAAAAAAGCACAACTTACCAACTGATTTGGAGGATCCCCTTGTAAAGCAAGTGGTTTCTGGTGGTCTCCTTTAAGCAGTCCTGCGAAACCACTGAGATTCATATGTCCGGGACGCTGCAAACAATGTGCGTTACTTGTTTTGGAGAGCCTAGAAGTTTACCCAGATGTTTGTAGTGGCCCAAACCACAAGCGCTCAACCCTCCAAAAAGGTGGCCAAAACCACAAACACTCCCCGCAATAAACACCTGAGAAACAAATCAAGAGTGGGTCATACGCGGAATCCCCCAAAAGCTTGTAGAAGGAGGGGCAACCCAGCGGCTGACGGCGCGGAGGACGTTTGGATCCAATGAGACTTCCACAGGTTTTCGGCGCTGCTGTGGGACAGAATCTCCCAAGCCAACATGCGAAAGATGCACCTGTTCTTTGAAAAGATGCACTGGGCTGCAGGTTTTTTTCTAGACAAAATGGGTGGATTTTTCTTCCGAAGCCCGGTCAGCTTCCATGATGGGAGAAGGAATGGTTGGGGTTGGGGAGTCTGCGGGTCCCGAAAAAGCCCAGCAACCAACGGAGCCACCCTACAACCGATTTGAACTGCTCGGTTACCTACTGTAAAGGGCCAAGCGACCAGCACTCGGCCCAAAAAGAACTGATGCCTTGAATTATCCTCGGAGTATGCAGCGACGTCGCTGCCTTTCAAACTATCCGTTTGAAGCAAGCAGCCAAAGACCTAAGCGTGCGGGGCTGGAAATTGGAGCTTCATTGCCACAAGCCACTAGGGTGGGGCCACCCATTGGTTTAGACATGTTTAAACCACTGGTTATGATGATTCTTCCCGAAAGGTGGTGTTTAAACCATATTTTGCCCCACCTCTTCCCTAAAGGTGATGTTTTTTTCCCCTGTGTTGCCCCACCCAGCCGCAAACCATGCGCCATACGCCCGCACTTCGCCCTTTGGTCCAGGATCTCACCCCGCGCGGGACCTTCGGGACCTGGCCACGCGGAAATCACTGGCACCTGGGCACACCAAACGGATTGATCTCGAGGGATGCCATGATAAGTGTCCCCTCTCTGGGGAGCCATGCTGGTTTGGCGAAGTGTAAGTCGTTGATTCATGTATCACACCATGTGTTTATTAGTATTATCAGTGTTACATTATTATTATTATTGTTATTCTTTTATGTTAGAAAAACAAACATCAACTTTCTTGGCAAGGACTAGAGTCACTAGAGCCACCAGGCCAGCTTCAGCTTTTGACCATACCAGACACCAACCCCACCCCGCGCATCCGCCTGTCTTAGCCATGGCGGCGCCGCCCCGCGGCTCAGGCAGAACCTTCTTGGGGCAGCTCGTGTTTTTTTTCTTCTTTTTGTTTCTCCTTTTTTTCGCCGAGCTCCTGTTGGGTGAAGGGGAAATCATGAGGAACACCGAAATCCATGTTGCGCATGTTGGGGGGGGTCCGATTCCCAAAAAGAAGACACAGCCAAATCTTCAACGTCAACGTGGACATTGATCGATTGTTTTTTTTGCCAGACCCCCAACTTAGCACCCAGATAGGTCTGCAGATTCACATGGAAACAGAGAATGCGATCATGCGTGGAGGCATTTCTTTTCGGAGCCCAAAAGTGGGGGCTTATGCTTGCTGCTTGTGGGGTGATTGCACGCCAAACCCCCCTACCAAGTCCTTCGCCAGAAGTTTGGCCTTTGGCCTTGTGTGGCCGCCGAATAAGGCTGGAGAGGTTTGTCTTCTTCTTGTTTTGGGGGGGTGGTTTGGTTCCTCTCACATAAAATTGCAATGCCCTTTGAAAGCAGATAAACCAGGAACCATCATGGTCCTTGTTGGGGTGGTTGGATAAGCAGGAATCCAGAAACCTATTTTCACGCTGGGTGGCTGTGGTTGGTTTCAGCTAAACATCGAGCAAGTGACGCGAGCAGAGTTCACGACAATTTGCCGGGGCTTCCAGGCAAGTCATTGTCGTAGGTGAAGGGGACACCATGCAAAAGCCCGAAGTACGAAATCCGGGTTGCCTATAGTTGTACCTGGAAGCACCCGGGGGGCGGGGGGGGTATTGAAAGCACCCAATCCAAACCACCCACTCTGAGGGCTCAGGCATTCAGCTGGTTCCTCTATTTGCTCCACATTTAGATATGGGTCAAGATATAACCACCAGGGGACAGGAGGTTTTTGTCCTTGTTTCCATTTACCAGGGTTCCATTTTGGATTCCTATTTTTGACCCACACACATTTAATATCGACCGGGAATATGTCATCAACCTGATGGATGACCAAGGGGCCTTCTGGATGATCAAGGGGCCTTTCTCCCAAAAGTGAAGGATCCTCACTGGAGATCTGTGTGGGTGGCTTTAAACTAGCCTCTCGTTTTTGTTTTTTTTGCCGCAGTAGCAGTGACGCAAACCACACCCCAAATTGGCCCTGGGGCGCTTCGTCACCCCATGCCACCGACAGGAGCAGCGAAGAACGGCGACAGCGACTGGGTCAGCGCTTCCGCGGATGTCTCCATGCAGAACGAGAAGCTCTACAACCGCGACTCAGTCGAGGGGCGGCGAGGGCGCAACATGCGGTCGCCAGCCTTCCATGGTCAATTAGGACGACCGCCCCATGTACCAAGTGGTTAATGTCCCAGGACTAGCCTGCGCATTACTAAAATATCCTAAGTGGGACTTAGCCTTTGCATTATCAACGGAGGATATCAACCACTTACTAAGTGGGTCAGGCATCCAAGAAGGAGGTTTATCAGAACCCCCCCCCATCTAGCTGCATGGGGTTCTCTTCGTCAGGATGACTCCGAACCTCAAAATGACCAAACCACAAGGGCGGACGCATGAGATGGGACCCTTTCTTGTTGTTTCATGTTGTTTCCCTTTGCGGAAGGATTAAACATAGCCGTTTTGCAGCGATCCAAACGGTTTTTTTTGGGGGGGTTTGTGTTCCGTGCTTTTCTCTAGACATGGGAGCACGGGTGTCCCGTTTCCTGAAAATCCCAGGCAAAAGGGTACCATGGATTGGGATTTCTGATGTCCCCTAGTGGGTGATGAGCTTAGTCCGGCTCGGCACGAGTGTTTTTTCTCTTATCCATGTTCACGTCCCAACCATGGAGGAGGTTTGTACTACCGCCCTCGTCGTAAATCGAGGTAGATTCTGTTTCCAACTTGATTTAGCAGAGACGTTTGGACCCTATCCCCGAATCCCCGAGAGAGGCGCTAAGACCTAAGAGCCTTTGCTACCGGCTAGGTGGCCCTGTTGTTCCCCGACTCACTTCTATTTCGTCGGCAACCGCATCTTTGAGCAACTGACACGATCGATTCTTCATTTGTTGGTTTGGGGAGGACAAAGGGGGCCCACCAAAATTTCCAAGCAAAGACCAGAGGGACCGGTTGCCCCAATTATTCATGGTTTGTTGGGAAGCATTCTTACTTTTGTGCGGGGCACAAATTCTCAGAATAGGAACCCTCAAAATGGGTGGTTTCCTTGCATTACCCTGAAAAATCCCCAAAAAGGGTACCCCCCACCCCCCCCCCCCAAAAAAAAAAGACACGCCCATATATACGGATTAGACACTTGGCTTCCTTTGGTTTCCTTTTCAGGGTTGCCATTCTTGACATGGGGGTTCGGAGAAGCCCTGAATTTATTATCCGCGTTGTCCCGGGTGAAATCATGTGAATGAGGCTGCGAGGTCGTTAAAACCAAAAGTCGTGAGACAACATCTTCAGTTCTTCAACCCGGGAGGGCCCCAGAAAAGCTGCGAGAGAGCCCTTGATTTGTCCAAACAGTCCGATTGGGTGTTTCGTTTCGCCTCGGCACCCCTTTTTGAATGGTTCTTACAGGGAAGCCAAAGGCAAAACCGAGGTCCAGTTTGCGGGGTCCAACCTAACAGCTCGGACCTTTTGAATGTGCTGTGGGAAAGGCCGTTTCTACGAACTTACGGAGGTGTTTTGTGCTTGGCTTTTCAGCTTTCAACCAAGGCATGTGCTTCAGATCCAAGAAACAGCTTTTAGAAGAGGGACATCTTTTCAATGTTCAACGTTCTTTTTTTTGGAATTCGAGGGCCCAACTTTGGTTTATACTTGCATCCGTTTCTCTGTTTCTAATTAAGCGCCCCAAACCTGAGTCAAAAATGCCGAGGCCAGCGTATGGACACCTTCCACACCCCCAGCAAGCTGGTGCGCGGAGCAGCTCGGCAGCAGCAGCTTTCTCCAGTTGGCGGGCGGTCAATCCAGCCCAAGGGTAGGTTGCCTGGGGCAACTGTAGCTGGCTCAAAAACTACCTGGAGTCTCCTTCTTGAAAATGGGTCCACGACCCCATTTTTAAAGGGTCATGGAGACTCCAGGTACCCATAAAAACTGGAATTTACCGGGACATGTTGGGGCAATAAACCCATTTGGAACTTGCTATTGTGAGGGTGCAGGTAACGTAGTGAGTTTTGTTGAGGTGTCCTGTTTGTTTCTGTTTCGCCAAAAATGTTGAAAGTAAACCAAACGTGCTCAGCCGCACCGCACAACCATAGATCAGGAAGGCATCGGTACGGCCACACGTTTGGGTACGCAAAAACATGTTTTTCAGATTCTGCAGAACATGTTTAGTCCACCCCGAAATGCATGAATTTGAAGGAGACACGCAGGTACGGTGCATAGATGGACTAAGTATTGCATCCCACGTTGCCGTCCTTTCGCAAAACGGAACCTGGCGGCAGATCAGTTTCGTCCAGGATCTAAATGGGGCCTTCTGGGTTCCAGCTTGGAGGGCCCTGATATGTTGACCCAAGATCTTGTTTCAGCCCCTCGATGCTCGGGTGTGGATACCCCCCCCCATTTATCAGCTGGATTCATAACCGCTGTTCCCCCCCATATATATATACACATATATACGATATATATATATATCAACTGGGGCAACTGGGGGTTGATGAATCCCGGGGTTCCCATTTCTTAAGCCCAGGCCCGAAGCCTGGGTTAGGGTTCATTGATCCCAAAGCAAGGCGGTCCAGTTGATGTGAAAGAAATGGGGTGTCAGACTGATACTGACGGAGATTGTCACTTGTAGCAGGAGGGGCCGAGTATCCACATGTTTCGGGCCTGAAGCAATCTCCTTGGACCTCCATTATTTTTGTAATTTGATGAATTGATTTGGGGAAGTCCCGGCACATCAAACATCAAAACAAGCAAGATGTTTGTTGGATGTTGAGAGAAACCGTTGTATTTCAGGTTTGCCTGGCTCAAGAAGCGCTGTTACAGTAGCCTTAAAAGCGGGTCCGCAGAGCTTCCGAAAAGCGCGGGGAGTTCCACACTAGATCAGCGACACCACCTCGAAGACCCAAGCATTGGGGACAGGCCAAGTGGTTCTGTCACCCTTGGATAGTTAACGAAAACCAAAAGGAAACCAACCACATGGAGAGGTACCTAATTTCGAGAAACGCCCAAATAAAGCTCAACCTGTGTCGCAACCAATTTCGTCTATCCTCCAGCCATTGTGAAAGATTGTGGCGCTTTAGGGCCAATCTCTGTGATGCCAAGGAACTCCCTTTAATTAGTTGATAAAGTAGTCATGAGAATCATTGATCTACTCTTGCACACCAGATTTCGGGTAAGTTTCCACCACCATGTACCCCACAACCACCCGCCTCAAACAGATTCCCCAACCGTATGACCTGATTTTGCCTTCCTCCCCTGAGTAACATGGAACTCCAAAAGCCATCTTGGAGGAAACTCCTTTTGGGGTCCCCCCTTTTGTTGGCTTCCATGTTAATTTGCAGGGAAGTAGACCCCCATTAAAACAGAACCTGCCTAAAACTGATTCTTGGACGACCATTCTCCTTTTCGGGCGCACAGTTCCTTTGCAAACGCCCATGGGAGAGGCGTCTCACCTCCCAAGCCTTCGGTGGAATCGCACCGAGGGCTCTCCGGAGCAGCGGTCCCCTACCCCCACCGAGCGCCCAACCTCCACCCCTCTCAGCTTCGACGGCAGGGACCGGGGGTCCCGAAACGAGCCGATGTTGCGATGTGGGCATGGGTTAAAAGTAAACCACCAGGAAACCGCAGGTTTTGGTCTTTGGTTCCATTTTGCCAGGGTTCCCAAAACGGGTACCTATTTTTGACCCACAGCCATGCGTTTTTTTTTGTCGGAAAGCTAAGGCCGGCAAAGCCCGAAGGCAACCCCCAAAGGACTCCCCAACCCTCGCCTTGGTCTTCCAAGGGCCCGCAAAAAAACAGGGTCCTTCTGGATTTTGCTCTTGGTTGAAAAAGGAAGATCAGCCAACAGGCCTTCTTTTTCAGGGTCCTGGAAGATCAAGGTTGGTGTACCCTCCCGACTCACATGGAACCTGTCGTTTGGAGGGAGTCCTGGTTTGGACCATTTTCCTTTCAAAGGAACCCCCAAACGCTAGGAATTGGTAGGGGATGTGTCGTCCAGTTCTTCAGTGGCACCCTCAACAAAATCCCCTTTTTCCTCTTAAAAAATGGTGGCTTCACCGTTTTCAACCCCCAAACAGGGTTTGCTTTTTCTGCCAGGGTCTTTGGGCAGCACGGAAGCCAGTCGACGAGGGCCGAATGAGGCCTTGACCTTAGCGGTTGGCCTTAGATCAGCAAGCCACCTGTCGCCAAGCTTTTCCGGAGGTCCCTTGAATGCATGAGTTGCCCTCCATTCTAAGTTGGTAAGTTGATCTCGTGTTTACCCCCACAAATGGGTTTGTGTGTGTGTGTGTGCGCGCGTGTTTGTGTCTTTGACCCCCCTTTTTCGTGGTCTTGAAGGAACGCCAAAAGGAAAAACTACGTTTTCCGGGGTTCCCCTCCCAAAAAAGCACATACACACAGGCACACACACACACACACCACAGGTCTCTCAATCAGGGAGCAAGCGACCCCCCCAGGGCATGAGACCCTTTCCAGGCCCTTTCAGTGCCTGATGCCTTCTCAAACACTCTGTCGACCCTAGGGTAGACGAAGCTTGGTGGTTCTCAGCCATCCCTTAGGCTTTTTTAAGGTTTAGTGTTGTTTTTCACTTTGACCCACTAAACGTTGAACTTGTAGCAGGGGATCTTAGGCCAGCCCAGCAAATCAGCCACAGATTCCACCACATGCTGTTTTGGGAGTACTCCTGTTGCGGGCCCCTTGTCGGTTTGTCATTTGGCAGTGGGACAAAAACAGGCATCCAAAATGCCTTGCCCTGGCAAATGGAACCAGAGACCAAAACCTGCGGTCCAATTCCTGGTGATGTAATTTTGACCCATACCCATCTGTGACCCTACCCTTGTCCCTCCTAAATGGAGCGAGTGATTCGCAGGACGAACGCCAATACGGGCATCGCCTGGTGGACCTCGTGAACAACTGGAACGAGGACGGACCTGGGCTTCTGGGTCCGTTCCTGGAGTCTCCGTGACCCTTTCAAAATGGGTCCATGACCCCTTGATTTTGGGCAACAACCTCATTTTTGAAGGGTGGAGACTCCGGGTGGGTCCATTCAAGTGGGTGAAAGCTCCTGTGCTCAATGATTTGACTCGCCTTTCCCTGTTTGGACTCCTTCCCCCCACCTCCTTCCCCTGATTTCTCCCCAAGGCCTCCACATCCCAAAGGGCCCCAACCAAGCGTTTAGGACTACTTGGTTCCCTCACTTTCAAGATGGGTATGGGTCAAAGTTAAACCACCAGGAATTGGACCGCAGGTTTTGGTCCGTGTTTTCCATTTACCAGGGTTCCATTTTGGGTACATATTTTTGACCCACAGCCAGATATGTCTGTACTTGTACACATGACGAGCTCACCTTGGCATTTCGCGCGCGAAGCCCCTTGATGAGCGTCTCTTACTTCGCTGCTCCTCATTAATGGCAATGATCAACCAGTTTGCCCAGATGTATTTCATTCGTGCCGTTGAGACCCTTTGTGGCACCTCTTATGAATGTGCGAAGTTCGTTTGAACTGCCACACCCTGTCTCGACATAAATCAGTTCAAGGCGACTCTCTGGATGCCCGAAATCCTTGATCCAGAAACACCCCAATTGGTCAAGAACCCACAGCTGTTGGCGAAAATGGTCGTTTCCTGACCAAGCAGCACTTCAAACAATTGTGTGGGGCGGGTTGTGGGGCAAGTCACAAAGATTTGGTTTGCGAAGGTTAGTTCCTTTTAAACCAGCTCAGATGAATTGTACGTCCACGATGAAGGCTTCTCTCAGAAACGAAGAAGCCAGTGTGAATTTGATGAACCTCGGACTCGACTTAACAAAGAAGGCTACACACGCACACAACATGGCGTAGAAAAGCGGAACTACTTTTCTCCACCTTGGTGCCCGTCCCCGACAAACAGTGGATGAGCATGTGGATTAACCACTAAGACGGGCTTCCAAACTCTGGTGAACGCTCCGAGGTTTCTCTTGGGGGCAAAGGCTTTCCAGGGTATGAACTTGACTTGGGAACCCTGTGAACATCACTCAGGGGGATTCATCACCAACCATTTGTGGCTTGGTTCCACCTCCCAAGATCCATAGCCAGACTCCTACCTTACTTGGACGTTCAACCAACTTAGTATAAGTAGGTTGTACCCATGGTTATAAGCCAACCAACCCTGTGTTTCCCCCTTCTTTTCCACCATGGTCGCAACCTAAGTTGGTTGAACACTCCAAGTAGATCACGCATCTGAGGGGCCAAACCGCCCGACCTGTGGGCCATCCGACGGAGCCATCGAGGACACCCGGCGAATGCTGCGCGAGGAGCTGGCCACCAGCCTGGAGCCGAAGCCTTCGCCTGAGATTGCGGAGGGCTGCGAAGTCGATTTCGCACCAGGTTGAAACCATGGCTAGGTCCCCCAGTAGTGCCCTTTTACCCTTTTTGTTGGGGGAGGGTTCCCCTACAATTGACTACAGAAAAAAGGTAGCTTTATTCTAACCTCTCTACTGGAGGAGCTAGATGGGAAATGTTGGTATATATGGGGGAATCAAAACATCCCGGGGTTTCTGAACGGTGGTGCGAAATGGATTTCGTCCACAACATGGTTTTCCTTATGGGATCCATGAACTTCCATTTGCTGAAATGAATGGCATTTTCCCTGTTAAACAATATCTTCCTTAAGAGTATTTAATATGAGTTTTCCCGGTTGATTGTAAAGGGAATCAATGTCACTACTGGATATATTTGTATTGTGTCTCGTGGATTTAAGCAAGTGGAAGCTAATCTTCCAACCACGGCCCACCGTTTTAAGAAACTCCCATATGGATATATGGATGTGTGTCAGAAATAGGGACACTGGCTCTCAGGCCAGTGGTTTCTCCTCAGAGCGCCGACAGCGGCGGAACGTCGGACCTTGACGCGAAACAGATGCTGCAGCAGGTCCTCGCAGAGCTTCGGCACGCACACGGGTCTGGAAGTCATATGACTGTGGGTCAAAGCCAATGGTACCATTCTGGGGTAGGTGCACCACCCATTTTAGTCTATTTCAGGCGGGATTGGGATGTTCATTGGGGTGCGGAATTTTGACCCATGGCCATATGTGTGGTCAGTTGACCTGGTTGCTTGAAGTGTCATCAGCCATTTTGGGTGTTTGTGCAACCCATGGATTTCTATTAGATGACCATGACCCGCATGAGGAGTTTTGAACCCTGATGGCAACTATGATTGAGAGCCGTAGAATGCAGCCATTGCAAACAAGCAACTCACACCCCGAGTTCCTGGACTTTGTACTGCACTTTTTGAGGTGATAGTGTTTCATTGAGTTTTGGCAAACAACCGGCTTAGACTTTCAGCGAGCTACACACAATCCCGCAAAGACACCCCAACCTTGTTCCGCTTCAGCGTTGGCCGCAAGTTTGGGCTTCGGTGGCTAGTAGAGCCTTGGATGTGTCCAGTTGACAATGTCCATTCTGAGATTCCAAGATCCCAAGGCAAATGGGGGTTTTAGGGCAGAAGGTAACAGAAAGGGCCAACACGTGAACATGATACCCCGATAATCATGGGAAATGCGGTTTCACAGTGCCCCGCAACCCCATTCCAATCATGTTTTGGGGCCCTTAAGCAGTACACTTCCAGATTTGCATTTTCTGCAGACAAAAGCAGCTTCGTCGGACCTGTCAGCTGTGCGTGTTGGGAGGTGGCATTGATGAATTCAATGCAACTTGGGGGGGGGGGTTCCCTGGATGGCCGTCCCACTCAGTGGTCAGTTTTCTCACTTTTTCCCAGTTCATGAGTCCCTGTTCAGTGGGATTTGCCCTAGGTGGAGCCCTTTTAGGGGACGTATGAACTTGGGATATCAAGCACCTGCTCGCTGCGGTGATCATGCAAACAGGCAGCTTGGGTATGGTGACAAAAGATGGGGTTGGACCAAACAAGGCGTCAACCTTCCTTTGGCTTCCTCCTTCATGAAGCCAAAAGCACAGGATAGCTCCACCTGCAGTCTCCATGACCTTCAAACATGGGGTCATTGCCCAAAATAAAGGGGTCATGGCGGTCATGGACCCATTCTTAAAGGGTCATGGAGACTCGCAGATTCGATCGGCTGAGGAGGTGAGGAGCTTGCAGCCACCGGGCTGCGATCACTGCGGCGCCCTGGGACGGGTGGCCATTGCGCAGGAGGACGTTTCTCCGGGCGGTGCGGGGTTTCTGGGTAGCGGAAGCATCAGGTTGCATGGATCCAGTTCCTCTTTGACACTGTGGATGATTGCGACATCGAATACCGGCAGTCTCCGTCCATGACCCCCTTTCTTGTGGGTAGTGACCATGGAGACTCCAGGTATTGACAAGAAAGCGTGCCCAGGTTCCCCGGCAGCTTTCCCTGGAGCTCTTTTGCTCCAAACAGCCTGCAATCCGGTCAGAGACCCCAAAGCTTAGCAGGACCTCTCAGAGATAGTGCGGGGCCACCTGCTGATGGAGCGAGCCTCCAGTCGCACCTCGACTCGAGGCTGAGAAGTCCCACTGTAGCCATGAAGGGCTCGATTTTGCCGGGTGACGTCTCCATTTGTTGATTTCCCTTTTCACGCAAGTACACAGGACGGATTTGGCCAAGAACGTGTCTTCCTTTGTCCACCACCCAGTCAAGTCTATTTTAGTGGGGATTGGGATGTTCACTGGGGGTACGGGCTTTTGACCCATGGCCATTCAGGCCCTAGGCCTTCCCAAGACACCAAAGCTAAGGCAACTCCAACTCCCCATCAGAGACGGAGGCGCGGTCTCTCGCTCGTTGACTTCTAGGCCGTAAAGGTGAGTTGGCGATTTGCAGATTTGGGCTTGGCTCCAAATTGGGAACCCCCAAAGTGCCTGGAGCCTCCATGACCCTTTAAAAATGGGTCCATGACCCCTTTGTGGGTAATGACCCCATGTTTAAAGGGTCACGGAGACTCCAGGTTGTTTTCTCTTTGGTTCCCCAAGAAAGCATATCGCTACTCAAACCTGGTATGGCTGGCTGCAATTGTGTCAAGCGAGTTGTGAGCTTTTGAATCTTCAACTACCTGGGCCAACAAACAAGTATCCGACTTGTTGGGAAGACTACAAAGGCAGGGCACACAACTTGAACTTTCTGTTTTGAGGGGTTTGGTGGCGTAAGAACTTGGATGTTCCTCAAGCAGCCTGCTTGTAAGTGGCTAAGGTTGTTGCTGGTCGAACACCCTCAAACTTGGTTGGTGGACATGTTAATGTGAATGATGTGCAGCAAAGAGTTCCCAACACAAAAACTTACCCAAGCGACCCCGGGCACAAATCTGAGTTTCACTCCGAACTCCCAGGGGAGGGCGGCTCGGCTCGACTCAATTTTCCGTGAAGCGAGTGGTAAGTATGTGGCCACTGGGACCGGCTTACCCAGAATGTTGGCCTCTCGCGCGATAAGCTCCACTTGGGACGTCAAAAGGCCTATGCCAAGCACTTCGACTGAGCTCCAGCGTTTATATCAAGAGGTCGAGTTGGGGCGATGGACTGGAGATCCGCAAGACGTACCTCAGGCCCACCGATGGAAAATGGGATTGGTGCAGCGGTGGCCCCGGAGATATATCAAGTCCCATCTGCCCTGGGGGTGACTAGGAACTACTCCCCCAACCCATGTTTAAGGGCGATTTTCAGGTCTTGCTGACTTATTCATAACACCAGGGGCTGATGTTTTTTTTGCCTTTCCCATTGAGACTTATATGATGTCTCCCACCCTTAAAATCCAAGAGAGAAACTGGTTAATACCTACTATATATAGTCTCCCTGCCTGAGTTCAAGGACTTTAATCACTTTCGTCACTTTTTGTGGTGCGGCCATTTCAGTGGCACTGCCAAAGAACTTTGGTTACCCTCCCACCAATCAGCATGGAACCTGACGTTCGGGGTCCCTTCAAAGCTCGTCCCAACCAGGACCCCCTGGCCAAGGTCTTGCACCAGGGTTTCTCCTGGTTTTTTATACCGTAGTGGCAGCTGGAAGCACTCTGGGTTTCTTGTAAACTAAGAATGATCAGTTATCTGGTCATCTTTTTGGGTGTGCCTAGAGTCCCTTCAAAAATGGAGTCATTACCCAAAATACAGGGGTCATGGACCCATGTTTGAAGGGTCATGGAGACTCCAGGTAATACTTTAGTTCTAAGATCCTGCCCAGTCTTTTTTAGCACTGGGTCTAAATGGGAGTAATGATCAGGTATGAGGTGTGGTTGCCTTTCGGGGCAATGCAGTGGATCCACTGGGCTTGGGGAACCCCAACGGCAGGTGCTGCAGAAGCTGTTGACGGAGCTCACCGCGGCCTTTGGGGAGATGCAGCAGGCCCTCAAAGGGCCACTCGGCCGCGTGGGGAGCGAGCCGAGCGGGCGGAAGGTGGGTTATTCGGGGTGGAGTGGTGGAAGTCCAAGGAAGTTTTCTGAATTTCTTCTGGCTTTCCTTTGGGGAGGGTGGAAGGCCAATATATTTTTATATATACGCATTTGTTTTTTCTTTTTGGCGGGGTGGGGGTGGAAGTTCCAGCCCTGTTTTTTGTGGGTGCTTGTTTGTGTTGAGTTGCCGCTAAGAGTGCCTGTTCCTTCTTTTTCTTTTCGGAAGGACGCCCATTATTTGCTTGGTCCTGTCATTTTGAGACAAACCCATATGGGTCTATCTTTTTTGAGGGTACCTTTTTTGTCCGTAGCTGTCAAAGGGAAACCCAAAGGTAGGCTACCATTTTCATGGTCCCCCAATAAAAGAGCCAAATGGCGCGGTCATCCGAGTGTTCGGGTCAATCGACAGGGGCCAGAAAACGCACTAGGCTGCCATTCTCCATAGTGTGGTAGCTTACACATGTTCCTGTAAGGACTCTTTGGTTTGAAGAAGGATTTACATCCACCGGCCGTGCCAACTTAGCAGGATCCATACGGTTCCTTAGACTTTTTAGATGTTCCGGGTTTAGAGGCGTGTGTGACGTATGATGTGGAAAATCGGGGACGTTTTGGACAGAATTTGGCTGGGATATGCTGGTATGTATTTCCATTAACCGCTTGAGTTCTGTGGTTCCGACTCAATATCATAGCGACATCTGGGGGTTGATCAATATTCCTGGCCCCCACATGACCATGGGCAACCTTTCCCAAGTGGGAAATACCGTCTTAGTGGTTTTCCAACCAATGGTCATCCCATGTTCAACGGACTTTTTGATCAACCCCCCACATCCCCAAAGTGTTGGAGTTGCAAGGGATTCAAGGGCTCAACAAGCCATGCGAGGGATCCCTACAATATCCCTCTAGCCTGGGATACCAAGAGCCACATATATTTACAATCACCATGGCAGTTCTTGGACATGCGATTTCACATTCAGCCGAATTCGAATTCAGTTCCAAAGCCCCAGAGCTTGGATGATTCGTTGCTTAAGAGCACCTCTCGTCCTTTGCAGGTGGTTAGGCTCTGGATTCAGCAGAATGTGTCCCAAGCCTGGATAATGGTGACTGGCACGCTGGGGGCCCTGAATATTGCACTGGGAGGTTTTGCTGTTTGCCAGGGATTTTGTGGAGAGATGTGGTTGGTTCACTTGCAACATGTAGGGCATGGGTGTACGTGGGTTGCCCCCGAGGAGTGCTGCGCTGGTAGAGGAGGTGCGGCACAGAGAGGAAAGGAAGGAGCCGGAGAATCAGCAGCGCCCCGTCCCACGTTGAAAGCGAATCGACGTTTGGCATCTCTTTTCCCCACCTGGAGTCTCCATGACCCTTTAAAAATGGGTCCATGACTCCTTTATTTTGGGTAATAACTCATGTTTGAAGGGTCATGGACAGGCAGACGTTCGATCCAGGGTCAAACAGTTTCTTTTGACTGGTTTCCTACAGTGGGGCTCCCAGCTCCGAAAAGCGGCACCTATAAATCCCTTTGTGTTTGGCCAACTCCAGCGTGTTCTTATATTTTTTTCCAGCCAATATTGGGCGGCTAAGTGCCCTTTGCCCTTTTTGTCAATATTGCCGCCTTTTCAGCTACCCATGACCCGGTGATGAGCAAAGGACACTCTGTGAAGGGCACCCTTGTCAAAGACCAAAAGAGTTTCCTGGTTGGGTTCCGTTGGTTCAGCTGGGTGGTGGGAAACAGCGGGGCCCTGTTGGTTTGCCAAGTCTGAAGGCTCCCAACTGGGCGGGCCTTCGACAAGGAGCTTTTGAGAGTCCCCGGTAGAAGATATGACCATTTGGGCGTGTTTATAGTCTCAAGTGGTCTCCATGTGCACAGCCGGTCAAACAGAGGTGGGCTTCCCAAATGTTGGACACATGGTGGTTTCAATCCTTTTGCCGGGGTCCCCTAGCTTCCCTGATGCTTCCCTGATGCTTCCCTGCGTCTAGGCCCTTCCCGTGGCAAAGGGACAAATCGCAATTAGGGCTTGCCATCTTGGGGTTCTTGGTGGTCTAGACGGTCCCCGAAGCGCTTGTTTACGATTCGTGTTGGTGCCTTTGGGGCATTTTTGCGGGGTCCCCACTTTCCCTTTGGAGCCAATCTATTCACATCACCTCTTTGGAGCGGCGGTTCTTCGGTTTCTTGCAGCCATCCAAAAGGCGAACCACTATGAGAGCCTCAAATGGAGGTGCCGTATCCCTGTCCGCTTCTTTCGGCACTCTGAGGCATCCGGTCGGCAACTCCTTGAACCTGGACTTTCTGGCGCAGGACGTTGTGCCAGCGAATCGACGGGGGCTGACCTTTGGGTTTTCGCCTCATTCGGGCCACTTCGGCATCGCCCCAAAATGTGAACCGGTTATATGTTTCTTTTGGGGGGGGTCCCCAGAAGGTTAGGGGTTGGTTCAGACCAAACAATGGCCACATAAGGCCGTGCTATTGAATGGGATCTTGGGCGTGTCCCTGATACGAAGGCCCCCACAAGCCACATAGTCGAGTCGGCCTCACCGGGTGTGTTGAGCTGTTCAAGGGCTCCATGACTTTGACCACCAGCCAAGTATGGAACTTGTGTCCGCCGATAAACAAATCAAGCATGGTTGCTTCAATACCTACTTTAGGTCCCCCAGTAGTGCCCTTTTACCGGGTTCCCCTACTAAAATAGACTATAGAAAAAGGGGGTACCCTTATATTATTCTAACCTCTCTACTGGAGGACCTGGATACTATTCATAATTTCTGTTGTGAGAAGTATCTGGAGTCTCCATGACCCTTTGAAAATAGGGTCAGTACACAAAATACAGGGGTCATGGACCATTTTTGAAGGGTCGTGGAGACTCCAGGTAGTTGTGTTCATTCAGAACTGAGGGGCTTTTCTTTGTAACCTCCTGTTTGTGTTGATGCGCAGGCGACGGCTGAAGCGGGAGCTGCCTTGAAACCGGTTTGAGGTTGCCGGAAAGTTGGGTGAAAGATGGCGCCTTTTTGGTTTATCACCCCCGTTTGCTTGCCCGCAGAATTCAATTGTGCCATTTGCATTCACCGGGTGTAATTAAGTAACCCATGACTTGTGCGCTTACCCTTGAGGAAACTCAAACTGGGTCGACATCCGCTTGCTTTTTCAGACCAAGAAAACCAAAAACGGAAAAGAACGCTGGCATGTTGCCTAACATGGCGGCAGCTGGTGTCTTATGTGGCCCTAGTTGAAACCCTGCCCTGGCCGCTTAGTGCCAATGCTTGGCAGTGGATGATGGGAATTTGGATCAGCCACTAAAACGGTCTACTTGGCTGTCCAACCAGCTAGTAGGGCCAACTCTCCACTTAGGGGGACTGACAACTGGGTTTTCACCTACATTACCCACAACTTTCTAAGTTGGCCGCACACCCAAGCAGGTAACCATTGTCGTGGGGTAACTGGGGGATGGCCCCCAGAACCATGGTTCTAACCTACTTAAGCTCTGTTCAACCCAAGTAGCTTGTGGTTTTTGTCAGGGCCTAGCCCCGTGTTTTCCTGCAGGACTTGCGGCAGATCAAGGCACCTGGGCAGAAAAACCATGAAAAACCCAGCAGCTGGCCGCGCCGGGTTCTTTGGATTCGGCGAGGATGGGAGCGTTTTTGACTTCTCCAAAGAGGATGTGGAGCCTTCACAGGGCTTTTCTTGGAACAACCCAAAGACGGGTAGTTTGTTTGTTGGCCTCCTGCTAAACTAGACCAACCCCAAGTGTATTCAGCCTGAAAAGGCGCATCCATCAAGGTTCGCGCATTTTGGGTGTGTGCTGTTTGGGGGTACACTTCTAAAGGTTGATTTAAAGGGATGACGCAAGGCCACCCACCATTTCAAGGGTCCCCTTGAGGCATATCCATGCACCAGAACCAAACATGTTTGGTCGGCCAAAGAGGTAGGGGCCACTTTTCGTTCACATGGCTGATTGTTGAGCCGGTTTCGCCTTTATCAGGGCTGCTCCGACCCATTCCTCAAAGATCTTCGAGCCCCATTGTCACGCACTGATGCAGAACCGCTTGGCACGGGGAGCCGTTGCAGCGCAATGGAAACCAGTATAGGGACTGCGTCTGGGCCATGAAATACGGTTCAGGGCCCCTGGTGCCGGCTCTGAATCACTATCGGATAAAAGATGATCGCAGTCCGGGATCCATACGGAAGGAACCAGGGGTCTCCATGACCCTTGAAAATTGGGTCCATGACCCCTGTATTTATAATGACCCCATTTTGAAAGGGTCATGGAACTCCAGGAAGATTCAGCATTGGAAAGTGCCCGAATAGTTTGGCGTTCGGTTGCAGGTGAAGGGTTGAGAGCACAAAAAAAACCCAGTGGCACTTCCTGTAAGAGGTATACAATTGGGCTTCTCTTCATTGAAAAAAGGATCACAAAGTATTCAACTATGGGCTGGCAACTGGGATTGGACATACAGCAGATTTCATGGACACAGTGGATGCCCTTCATTTTGCAATTGCAAGTTTTAGGGTAGCGCGCCACTCCCAAAGGCTCGCAAGAGCTACTTGTCGGTTGTAAGGTGCACAGTTGGTCTTCGGGCTCCCGGTTGGTTTCCCTGAGAGTTCCAGCACCTTACAGCCACGTGCCTGCACATCTGCACATGCGTGGGTTTGTTGCTTGTGAGTTCCCTGTTGAGCAGGTGTCCAGGAGCTCAACAGCTTCACTCCCTGATTTTTTGGAAATTATACCTGTTGGGAAGACCACATTGGCAAAGAATACATTTCGTTGGCCAATCACTTCCTGAGCCGGAGGACGACATCCAAAACAAAACGCGCTCACAACTGAAGGCCCCTTAGAATGCCTGTCTGGGGAATTCCGTATTTCCGGTTTAGGATTTATATTATAGTTTGGATATATATATATATATATGTTTTGTTTGTACCCTTTCCAGGTTGATTTAAAGGGAAAAGAGGCTCCGAAAGACATTTTTGGGTCGCCCTGTTGTTGACATGACTAGGAAATTCAATGGGTAACCACCTCTGAAGTAGATCCCCGCTAAAATGATGTCCACCAAATGAAATTCACATCCACAGCCCCATTTGCCCAGATCCACTGCAAAATCAATTGCACCATTTGAAACAAGCTGCAAACCAAATGAGCCGAGGAATTGTTGGGCACCAGCAATGCCTCTGGCGCCTCCCTGGCGAAAGATATCCAGCAGCTGAAGGAGAGAAGCGGCGAGGGGAGAAATGTCAGAACCACACGCCATGGGCAAAATTCAAAAATCGCACCAGGTGGATGAAACACCTCGATGGGATAAAGAAGCCAGCAAAACTGGTGCAGGAGTTTGGCCACAGTAGCAAGGGGAGCCATTGCAGCCGAACGCCCGAGACTAGTGACTCCAACTTCCTGGGATATTTTTGCCCGCGGCTTGAGGAGAGCGTGACTTTAGTGCAGCAGAAGGCGGAGGAGGACGGAGCGGGGCGGCCGGCGTTCTCAGAATCTGAAACCGTAGGATGACCCCACTTGAACCCCGATCAAAGCGGTGGATGGAAGTTTTCAGGGCAGTCCCGGCCAGAAGTGAAAGGCGGATATCCGCCCTGGACAGATTCCTATTGTTTTGGGTAGACCACTCTGGCACCAGGTGTTGATTGTGACCCCACTTCGTGCTGGTTGTTTTTGTTTGTTGGGCTGAGTTGCTGGAAGAGCAGTAGGGGCGCTCTTTTCGAGAGGCCTTTGAATTGAGCACATGCCATGGTTTGGCTTGGCCATTGACTTCGTCAGGTATGTTGTAAATATCCTCTGAGAAGTCCTCCTTCCATGGGGTATATCTGAGGGAAGTCGCACCCCTCGGGATCTTAGCCACGTAGAAAATGGGGTTATCCAAGCAAAGTAGGAGGGTCTTGAGGGGAGCCAAGAAGGGCCCTATTGTCACTTAAAGCCAAACCCGATGGATTCACGTTCCTTGGCTTGATCTCCGGCGTTTCGCCGCTGTAGATAGCCAGCCTTGTTCAACCTCTACTTTTTGAACGAACCCTCCCAGGTCCATGGAATCACTGGGTTTGACATGGAATTCTTGGTTGCCAGCTTGGGTTTTTCCAAGATAGCCGCTACTGCTGTATGGAGGATTGAGGCCTCGGACAAAACATCCGGCTACTTGGGTTCCATGTTGCGCCTGGTTCATGATTTCCGGTTTGGCATTGGATTCGGATCGACGGCAGGACTCTCAGAGCCTTTTGAAGCATGTGGAGCGCTTGAGCGACATCGTTACCGCCAGCACCGCACAGCGCCACGGTTTGCAGTTGGACGCATGGGCCAGGCGTCAGAAAGATCCCTTTGCTCAGGGGTTGGTAGGGATGGTCATGGACCCCTGAGGGAATTCAGACAACCATGATAGATAAGTATTCCCATTGGCCAGCTTTGACCCTGGCACACATGAGACTCAGTCAACATGTGCGGAGGTCTAACGTTATTTTGACAGGCAGATAATTAGAGGGGACTCAATGAATTTCAAAAAAGGGACGCCTCTTGGGGTTATTCGTAATCTATCTTGCAACACATCAGATTGGAAGCAGGAAGCCCAGTAACTCAGTACTGTAATTCTACTAGGTAACCAAGGGAACCACCATGAATCACCTTTTCACAAGAATCCGGAAAATAGCGAAGGGTTACCCACTATAGTGGCTTGCCTTGGATGGGAGAGGTAAGAATTCCTGGTTGCCAGTCTAGTGATATTTGGAAGCACTGGGCGGCTCCAAAAGACCCTGTTAAAACTACGTACTTGCGCCGGGACTTGCATACCTTCCTGCAACCCGGTTTCTTTCTCCCAGCGACGGGAGATAAATGAAGAGCCAACAGCAATCAGGTTTGGGGACAGGTTCTCCCCCATACTGGGTCTATTTTGCAACCATCTTTTGCTTAGGGTTCGGGGGCCACAACGTCTCAGTGCTTCAGCAGCCCTTCCCCGCAGGTCAACCCCCAGCTGCTTCAGCCAGGGGTTCTGAAGCATGTCCCTTCTTGGAACCTGCTTTCAGTGGCCATCGTGGCAATCGTCCACCTGAAGTCCCTAGGCCTAGCACTGAATGCACACCTGCAAATTCATCAGCTCTTGAAGGGGATACAGTTAGACATGACCTCGCCTAACTTTGTTAAACTTCAACCCATGCGGGTACCCTTGGGTTTTTGCAACATTTGAGAGCAGCACCTCAAAACAGCACATTTCAACAATCAACATTTCAAAAGCGGCAATTTCCTGGTGAGTTTATCCAATATTTGTATATTCAAAATTTTCAAAAAATAGTTTACAATATTTTCAAATTGTATCTTACAACATTTTTAATTATGATATTTTGCAAAATGTTGAAACATCAAAGTTTACAACATGTTCAATTGCTATTTCTTTCCAACAAACAATGTCATATCCCATGTCGCATCAACACTTGTCATATCAACACAACATGTCGCATCAACACTTGTCAGCCTCTGGTGAATAGCGCAGGCAGACCCGTTCGGACGTTCCAAGGTAAAATATAATTTTCGGCTTTTGCGGGGCACCACCTTTGCACGACTGCTTTCCGCTTGGTTTTGATTGTGACTTCTCGAATGTTTTCTGCGTCAAGAATTTGACTTGACAAAGAGAGGTCTTATGTTGACTTTGCAGGCGGAGGAGGAGAAAGGAGCGCAGCTGAGGAAGGACTGCGCCCTGTTTCCTTCGGTTTGCTTTTTCCCGAGGCGTTGTCTCGCGGTGGCGCGCTTTCTAGCATTCTGGCGTGTCCCTGCCGCAAGGAGGAACAGCGTCTTTCCAAAGCTCACGCTGAGCTGGAGAAGCTGCGGCGCCGTGAGCGAAGCCGGCGTCCTAAGAGAATGAAGCCATTAGGTCAGATGAGAGTACATCACGTCACATTACATTTTATGACTGGTAAGTGGACGGTTGGATACCAGTATAGCCGGCAAGCCGGTGGGCGGGAGTCTCAAAAATATAGCAACTATAGGAACGGGTTGCTTCTTTCTTCTCTTCTCTCTTCTCTTTTCTCGTCTCGTCATCTCTTCTTCTCTTCTTTCTTCTTTTCTCTTGTCTTTCATTCTCTTCTTTTCTTTCTTTTCTCTCCTCTTCTCTTTTCTCTTTCTTTTTTCTTTTCTCGTTTCTCTTTTCTCATTTCTCTTTTCTCTTCTCTTTTGTCTGATTTCTCTTCTCTTTTGTCGGATCTCTCTTCTCTTTTTGTTCTCTCTTTTTTCTCTTCTCTTTTATTCTCTGTTCTTTTCTTCTCTCCTCTGTTCTCTTCTCTCATTGTTATTTTCTTCTCTCTTCATTATTCTTCCTGTGTTCTGTTTTCTTTTCTCTTTTCCCTTTTCTCTTCTCTTTTGTCGGGTCTCGCTTCTCTTTTTTGTTCTCTCTTTTCTTCCTTGTCTTTTATTTTTTATCTTCTCTTTTCTTCTCTGTTCTTTTCTTCTCTCCTCTGTTCTCTTCTCTTCTTTTTCTTTTCTTGTCTCTTCTTTTTTCTTTCTTTTCTCTTTCTCTTTTCTCTTCTCTTTTGTCGGATTTGTCTTCTCTTTTCTCTTCGCTCTTTTGTTTTATTTCTTTTCTTTTCTCCTCTCTTCTTTCTTTTCTCTTTGCTCTTCTCTCTTCTCTCTTCTCTTTTCTCTTCTCTTCTCTCTTTTTTCTGTTCTTCTGATCTCTCTTCTCGTCTCTTCCTTTCTGTTCTCTTCACTTCTCTTCTCTTTGCTTCTCTGCCCTATTCCCCTTTTTCTTCTCTTCTCTTCAAGGTGAGAAAGAGATAGCAACATTTTGCAAAAACATATCATATTGTGTTAGAACTATTATAGACAAGGTTTCCCGCATTCATTTGTTATTGTTCATTTTTGCGTAATATTTTTTGGGAAACATTACCTATGAAAAAGATGGGCGAGGTTATGTACACATAACTTTATAGTTTAAGTTCAGGATAACAATTTAACTGATGGTTGTTTAGTTGTTCATACCCCTTGCTTCTTTCATACATCATTTTAACAACATGTGTATTTAGAACTGTTTTTTAGCATTAAACTGTTCGCTTTCAATGCATAATTTCACGTTGTCTTTAACATCCTCTCCTTCTGAAACATGATACACTAACATCCATAATACGTGGTCAATCATTTGATACTTTTTATTACTGATTTTCACAAACTGTTTAAGATAATAATAAGAGGGGATTTTATAGACCGTTAGAAATATTATATCATGTTGTCATCTTCTACATTTCTTTGAACCAACCGCTCAATTTATAAATGATTTTCTATGATTTTTGCTCAGCCTCCACCTTTTACAATTTTTACATTCATCTTCTTTACCCAAAGCGTATTTAATAATACTATTAACTGTTTCATTTAGTAAATTTAATTTGTATAATTCCATATGTTCTTTGTTGAGGTGGCAACAATCATAGCATGTTCTAAGGGTATGATTATTTAATTCAGTGTCCATCATTTCACCTATTGATATATATATATAGGTATATATATGTAGGTACTATTTCTTTAAATACTGTTTACAAGGAATACTAAATTATGTAGCAATAGGCATATTTATCGCATTCCTTAAAAATCCTATAATATTCTAATGTTTGCTCGTTTGGACTTTTGATGTGTCCCTTATGTAACATCACGCTATTTGTCACGCTTGGTATCATAATCACCACTAGGCCTACCTATCCCCTTCTTTTCAAAATCCTATCCAGCGTCTCACTCTCTGGTCATTGCTATTCTTTGGCTTGCTTACTTAGCATCTAACCTTTGTTCAATGGTGAAAACCATGTCTGACAATACTTTAACATTCTTACTAATAATTATAAGCTTTGATTTCGAATCGTCAATGGTAACAATCTCACTTTCACACATTATATATTTTCTTATTTATTTATTTTTATTTGAATATTATATATATACTTTTCACCAAATATAAAACATGATATTTGAATATATTATAGTCTAATAAGTGTTTATTGATTAATTCCTCTTCACCTGTAATTCAGCAACTTTAACATTATGTCAAACTTGTCCGGAATCGTTACGCCTTTGATAAAGCATGTTCCTTTGTGTTTTGCTTCAATCCAATGAACAGTTCTTCACTTAACTGTTTAACAAAAATTGTATCACCATTAGAACAACAAACTTCTTCATCTCATTGTACTTTTCTTCTATCTTTACTATCTAATTATGGCATTCTAGTTTTCTAATTATACACTTATTTAGTGTTTTGTTTGCAAAATGGAATTAATGTGAAATATAATCTTTATATACTAGTTTATGTCCTTGCTCAAAACAGACATAAACAAAATGCTGAAACACATGGGAAAGAGGTGCGGGAAAATAATAAGACATATCGTGAGGAACACACAGAAGAAAATTCAGAGAATCAGTAAGAAACATTACAAGGAACATAAGGATGAAATATCAAAATACCAAGGAACATGCCATGAAATCAATGATACTCAAATCAAGAACATACTTTATCAAAAGGTTTCATGCTGTTGTGGGGCAATCACTAACAAGGGGCACAAAGCAAGACACTAAAAAAAACATGAAGCACCAGCAATCTATAAAACCATTAGAAGAAGGAGAGCGTGGCCCCGCCGACAAAGAAGTGGAAAGGCGGAGAGGCGAAACCATGCAGCTCTGCAATCTTGCGCCCCCGCAAACCCCAAGGAGGGGACGCTCGCCAACCCCAAACTGTCCAGCTTCTCCGCGCAGGCCGCCTGCGCCAAGCTCCCCACTCGCGCGCTGTGACGAAGCCTTTGTTTTGCTTTTCTTTTTTCGTCCGGACGGCGATCGTCCGCGAGGCGGCTACGCGTGGAGGTGCAGCCATGAAGGCTGTGCAGAAGAGCTCAACGCAGTCTGCGTCGCAGCCTCAATCAATTACAAAAGCAGAGGCAGAGAGAGAGAGA
This sequence comes from Effrenium voratum, assembly GCA_963377175.1. Taxonomy (NCBI): domain Eukaryota; class Dinophyceae; order Suessiales; family Symbiodiniaceae; genus Effrenium; species Effrenium voratum. The sequence goes on along the minus strand of CAUJNA010003395.1, from coordinate 402,917 downwards.
GAGAGAGAGACAGAGAGAGAGAGACGGAGAGAGAGAGAGAGAGAGACAAGAGAAGAGAAATAGAGAGAGAGAGAGAGAGAGAGAGAAAGAAGAAGTGAAAGAGAAATGGATCAAAGTCAGTTGCGGAGCGCCGCTCTGCGCCCGGCACTTGAATCTGGAGGGACAGGGCGCCGCCCTCGCGCTGCCACGAGCACGGCGCCGGGCGATGCCCCTGCCGCGACCGCCGCGGACTTGCGATGGCCCTCTTGCGAGGGTGAGGTGGACAGGGCCGCCTCCCAGCCTCGCGCCAAGCCCCTTCCAAAATTTATCCGGCCCCATTTGCCGCAAATGTGCTGAGAATGCAAGCTAGTTTTTTGGTCCGAAAAGCATGACCTCCTGCTGAGATGTGTCTGAGACTAGCCTCACAGGCCCAGCCCACCCAGCAACCACCCAAACGATTCCAAGGTGCAGGCTCACCTCAGCACAACCAGCAACCCACCCAAGCAAGGCGCACTGAGACTGAGGCCCGAGCCAGCACAGCCTCACACCCAGACTTGCTGCTGAGACCAGCTTCACCCACCCCAGCCAAGCCCGCCTCCAGCCCAACCAGCACCCATTCAGCAAGGCCTAGTCCAGCCTGATGGGTGCAGAAATGTCTGCTTGGCCTGACCGTCGCATCTTACTAACTATCTTCTCGCCAACCAGCAGCCTAGTCCGTCCTTAAGCCTTGAGCGTCTCGAAGAAACCGGTTCTTGTTTTTGCCACATTTACCCAAGGACCCGGGACCCGGCCAGTTTCAAATTGCCCTGCGTAAAGAATGCCCAAGTTGGTGTTTGTGGTTTCCAGAGCAACGGCAGCCAGTTGCGGGCTTTTTGGGACAGAAGTTGAGAACGCAGAATTACATATACTAGCATTCTTGATGAAATTAGAGTCACATTCAATATAATACAAACTCAAAATCTAGTTAAATCTTCCAGTGATGGACGGATAGCAGGTAGCAATGAAACACAGACAACAATACGAATAAAGCAATGTTTGATCTTAAACAAATCGTTGTTCAGTCCATCTGATAAATCCTTTTATAGTGACATTGATGTAAAGATATTAAATGAAACAAGGACAGTAGCACCATCAGGGCTATTCTGGTAGTAGCTTCATTTCGGAGGGAAAACAGAAATAGATGAAAATAAGGCATTTGCAAAAGGATTTGTATATATAACTGAAATACCAGTTCTTAATCAGTTTGACCATTGGAAGCCTTATAATAATACAAGCGATATTAAGGAATTACACGCAATAACTTTATATCATGTTGAAACTAAATGTTCTTTTTTGCCGGCAAAAGCAACTATGAGCAACATTGAATATAAATTGAAGGATAGGCTTGTTAGTCAAATGGGAAAAAGACAAATTTCAACAATTTGTGATGGATAAACTATTGTTGAAAATAACACATGAAGTACCGTCAAAATTACTTCTGTTGAGTTTAGTATTCGGGTGTTTCATTGATATTGTGAAAATGCACAAAATCATGGCAAACGATAGGGGACTCTCAAAAAAACGATACCCCTGCAAAACGATGGAAACGCTGGAAAGCGATAGGGGACTCTCAAACTAAGTAGCTCAACGGCCGTAAGTAAGTAATTTTGACCGTGCCTCACATGTTTGATGTCTAACAAACAGCATAATTTAATGTATGGCAAAATTCCAAAGAGTTCATCAAAGAGAACAACAAGCGTCAATTCATGATTATGTTTTACAAACAACCTTCGTTGATTATAAAGTCGATTACAAAAGTATTGATGAACTTTGGAAAACTGCTATAGATGAAGAAAGATGATAGGGACTTAGATAAAATCATCAAAAGTTAATCGCAAATGTCAATTTTGGATTATTAGAATTTAAAGGAGCGCTACCGCACATCAAAGCACGTTACTTAAAAGTGTTGAGCAGGCAATCCATTACCAAACTGAATACGGAGGTAAAAATCAGAAATTATTTCATATATCAGGTGAAGAAAAATGGGGTTGAAGTTCCACAGCCAAATGAGTTTCAATAATGTCTCTTGTAGGACTTCTTGAAACAAGGCAAAGAAATTAGTTTACCTACAGTAAAACATGACGTTGCTACGAATGAACTAATCGAAACACCAGTTTATGAAAGTAAAACTGTTCCTATTGAAGATGAATACGACACTGACGAAATACTAGGAATGCTTGAGCAATTAGTCATGTTATGATTAGGGGGGAACTGCCGGGCACAGAAAACCATATATAATTCAAGCACATACTGGAGAATAAAACAGTTTGTAGAACAGAACAAGCGCAACAACATTAAAATAGCAACAGGGCACACCAAGCAACCAACACCACTTCAAGAAAATACACACTGACAACATTATAGGCACTATTTTTCACATAACATACCATTGAGAGCATGTGAAGACTTAACACACTGGAAGAAAATGATGAACTCAAAAACGTCAAATATGAGATTTTCATTCAGAAATCACCTATTATGAAAGTTATTGAGAATATTTTGAATATACGACTGTCAAAAGCAAACCTAAAAATAACATAGACTTTTTTTAAATGCAACATGTAAAAATGTACAAAATGAAGTTAGAAAATTAGAAAAATAGGAAGGATGAGTATGAAGTAGGAAAACTTTTGATTGTGCAGAATGTACTAAAACTGAAGCATCCGTTTTTAATGTAAGTTTGAATTATAAAACTGTTAATATTGGAAATGATGGAATTTTACATTGAAAATGTTAAAACTGAAATTCGGCAGCCTTTACCAGTTGCTAAAATAAGAGGTAATTTCATATTTGCTTACTGTTCTACATGCCATGCTGCTCAAGGTAGTAATATTAATGGCACCATCACAATTTTTGGTTGTGACCATTTTTGGCAAATAATTATCCAGAATGGGTTTTCATAGCAACAACAAGCGCTCGTGATTTAACCAAAGTCAAGTTTTGTCTATTGTACAACAAAAGATGTTGATGAAGTATTTCATCAAGCATGTATTATGAGTTATTTTCAAAGGAAAATGTTGAACTACAATGAACGGGGCGGAAAAGCAACAAGAAGTCTTCCTAAAGAAGGTTATGTTAATGCTCAATGGTTCATAGAAAACCTAAATAATCAGTGTAATTACTGCGGGTGCGCTTTTACTGTTGGTATGAAAAATGGGCACATAAAAACTAGCACAAAGGAAGGACAGCGAGCGACCGCACGAACTGACTAATATAGTTCCTTATTGTTGCCGCTGTAATTGTAGTTGTAAATGATGATAGTTTTAATATGTTAGCAATCCCAATACTACTCATAATTTGAATCATAACCTACTATTTCTTGTAAAAAGTATGTAAAGAAAGATTACATAAGATATATACCTCTCTATATATATATAATATTGGGTGAAGTGATGGAAACTGAATTAGACAATGATATCCATCATGATGCTATGAATGTTGCCATTCCAGAACTGAAAATATGGAATCATACAAGTTGTTACTACTGTTATTGAATACGCTTTGGGCAAAGAATATGAATGAAAAATTGTAACAGGTGGGGGCCTTGCCAAAAAGTAATAGAAAATCATTTGGATATTAAAAGGTTGGTTGAAATAAATGTAGAAGATGGCACCATATTATTTCTAACTTTTTATAAAACCACACATTATGATTATGTTAAACAGTTTCTTAAAATCAGTAAAAAGAAGTCTGAAATGACTGACATATTATGATGTTAGTTTCTCAAAAAAGGGAGGGTATTAAAGACAATATTAAATTATGTGTTGCACGTAAAAAGTTAATGTTACAAATGCAGTTAGGGATGCACATGTTCTTGTTAAAGTGATGTATGAAAGAAGCAAGTAAACTCACTAGGACATTACCGCTTTTGAGATGTTGATGTTTGATATGTGCTGTTTTGAGGTGCTGTTTCTAAAATGTTGTAGGAACCCTAGGGTGCCCCTAACGGTTGATAGTAACAAGTTAGGCAAGGTCATGTCTAACTGATACCCCTCCCTCCCCCCCAAAAAAAAACGAAGGTTTTCCTGATGTTTTCCTGCTGATTTGCCAGAAAGCACAACCCCACAACCCCCCCCCCCCCCTCCCAAAAAAGAATGGAGGGCTTTTATTTTAGGATTTTGTCTTCTTCTTTTTTCGGGCTTCTTGGCTTCTTGGCTTCTTGGCTTCTTGGCTTTTTGGCTTCTTGGCTTCTTGGCTTCTTGGCTTTTTGGCTTCTTGGCTTCTTGGCCTTTTGGCTTCTTGGCTTCTTTGGCTTCCTGGCTTCTTGGCTTTTTGGCTTCGTGGCTTCTTGGCTTTTCGGCTTCTTGGCTTTTTGGGTTCTCGCCTTCTGGGCTTTTCGGCCTTTTGCTGGTTTATGCGGCTTTTGGCGGCCTTGGCTTTTCGCATCCTCCGCATTCCCAGTTCCTCTTCGGCAGGTGGCGTTTTGGCTTTTGCGGCTTTTGGTGGCTTTGGCTTTTTGGGTCCTCTGATTTCCCAGTTCCCCTTTCGTTGGTTTGTGGATTTTGCTTCCCGCATCATCAGCATCACCACCACCCTATTTGAATCATCACTTCTTCGAACATCATGGGAAGAACCCCCCCCCCAACCCACCCGCTACTGTTTAGATTGTTTGCAGAGTAATTGCACCCCTACTTGAATCAACGCTTCTTCCAACATCATGAGGGAGTTGCCGCCTCCCCCCCGTTACTTTAATAGATTTCTTGCAGAGGTTGAATTGCACCCCTATGTGAATCATTACTTTTTCGCGTCAAATTTCGCGAGAAAATGCTGCAAAATACGACGTTTTAAGTTTTCTGTGTAATCCATGTATGTCTGTATGTATGCATTTCTTCGAACATCGTAGGGGAAGCCACCCCCGCCAACCCTCCCGCTGCATTTTAAATTCTATCGAATCCTTTCTTGAACCATTGCACCCCTACTTGAATCATTACTTCTTCCGACATCATGGGGGGGCTGCCGCCCCCCCCAACCTCCCCGCTATGTTTTAGATTTTCTACAGAGGTTTAATTGCACCCCTAGTTGAATCATCAATTCTTTTCAACATCATGGGGGGGGCCGCCGCCCCCTCCAACCCCCCGCTACTTTTTAGACTTTCTGCAGCGATTTTATTGCGAATTATCACTTCTGTCAACATCATGGAGGGGGCTGCCGCCCCCCCCCCCCACTACTTTTTAGATTGTTGTTTGCAGGGATTGAAATGCTTTCCTATTTGAATCATCATTTTTTGACCCCGTCAACCCGCCAGCCGTTTTTTTGTTACCCACGATTTGTTGGTGATGCTAGGGATGTTGGTCGGACATGCAGGGGAGGTTGAAAACAATGCTGGGGATGTTGACGGGCTAGTGTAAAATGCATCAATTTCGCGAGAAAACGCTGTAAAATACGACGTTTTACTGGCCCGGACGAAAAACGGAAAAACAACAAAGCCTAAAAAATCAGAAAATACATCCTAAAATAAATCGCACCCAAAAAGAATACCAAAAAAGGAAGCCCTCACAACCCCACCCCCCCCAAAAAAAAAGTGAATGAAGGAAGACTACTGCGAAACAAAAACCTCCAGCAACTTCTGCAGGGACGAGGAGTCCTTGGAGTCCCAGCGGCACAAGAGCGTCCAGGATACGCTGCATCAGGTCACTGCGCCCCGGAGAAAACGAGAGGGGCGTCACCAGAGCGCCCGGGGGGACCCCTGGGCTGCGAAGCATTTGGCGGTTCCTGGGCGGTTTTCCCAGGGATGGATTTCGGATTGGCCACTCCATTTTGAACAGCCCAGAACATGTTTATTGGTGAAATAGAATCTGGAGATGAAACAGAAGTAGTGTTTTGGGTGCCGATTGTTTAGAAAATCACCCTGGGTTTACTCCAGGTTGAAAGGGTGTCGGTCTAATTTGACCCATGTGTAAGTTGCGGTTCAAGTCTACCTTGGGGTAATCACACGAATTGAACCCTGGTGGAGCAAAGCACACTCTTGGATTTCAGTGATTTGCTAACTTCGCGTGATAAGGAGCACACATTTTTCCCTTGAGTTGAATGTCCAGCGTGAACCCCCCATTTCTCCGAGTACCTGAAATGGATAAGAACTTCCCCGATCGAAAGCCGAGGAGCGTTTGGGCAGACTGAGCCCAACTGGGAACTGAATGGGTTCATATTCAAGTGGGTGTGTTTTGAAATCGGGCAACCCAAAAAATGGTTGGTTGTCCTTGGGTTCCCTTCAAGACCAACCCAAAATGGGCTCTCCCAAGAAAAACACCCACATTCAAGTGCAGTTGTAGTGAGTGGTTTCTTTTTGTGTCCTTTAAATCCAACCAGCAGGCAGCTCCCTCAAAGGACACACGGAGTATAGGGTCCAGAAGCAAATCCGGCCATCACGAGGGAGTTCCTAAAAACATGCCGTGCGTCCTTCGGTTCCTTATAGGTTTCCTTCAGCCTTTTTTGGTTTACGTACCCTACTGCCCTGATCTGCCCTGCATGGTACATAGCGGTTTACACCTCAATGTCTACTCTTTTGCCAGGTCTAGCGCTTCTTGTTAACCATATAGTAGAGAACCTGGGTTTCTTGCCTCCAGATTTCCCCGGGATACTATGATGGTCACTGGATCTTTTCGTTGGGTCCTTTTGTTGTTGCTTTCTAGCGTCGCCAAGCGATTCAGCCCAGCGACGCTGTGCAGGCAGGGGTCCACCTATAGTTCCCTCACCTTGAAACATCAACTTTTTGTCTGCCAATGTTTAATGTCCTCCAATTACCTCTTGTATTTCGGAGTAGATCTACGACACATCCAAGTATCTTGTGTGTGTGTTCCGGAGGAGAACCTGTGACACCTCCGAACATCTCTCATAAGTGTCCCTGGAGTCTCCATAAAAGAAAAAGGGCCCATGACTCCATGACCCTTGTATTTTGGGACATGACCAACCATTTTTCAAGGGTCAGAAGGAGACTCCAGGTGGCACTTCCCCCGTGCTTTCCGGTGGCCGACTTTTCCGGGGCCCACGGAGCTCGAGCTCGACGAGCTCGGAGCGGAGCCGAGGAGCTGCTGAGTGTGGACCACGGCCGCGCGGAGAAGGAGGCGCTGCTGGTGAGGCAGTCCGTCACTTGGACCGCCCAATCTGTTCCTTTTGCCCCTGGAAGTGTTATTGGTGTTCCCTTTTTGGGGTCAACTTTGACCTTTTGCTTGTCCCTTGTTGGCCATTCGTTGGCGTTGGGATCCTTGTTTGGGTTTTCCTACTTTGCGGTCGGTATGTTTTGGGTCCCTTGCACCTTGCGGTTGCCCCTTTTGGGCCAAGTTTGTGGTCGTCTACTTTTGGACCTGTGATGTTTTCCCTCTGTTGGGTCAATTTTGACCTTTGGTTTGGCCCTTGTTAGTCAATGTTTGGTTTCGACCTGTTTTGGTTGTTCCCTTTGTTGGTCAATTTGTGGGCACCCCAAAGAGGTCTTCCCTTTTTGACCTGGCAGAATTTTGACCTTCTTGGTTGATGTTTTCCTTTTTATAGAAAGGCCTCCAAGCTGGGGAATGGGCGGCTTGGGGGGGCGGGGAATAGGCTTCACGATGCTTGATGCTTTCGATTCAAGGTGACGGTGCTCGAGGCGGAGGTCCAACACTTCAAGGCGACAGCGGCGAATGGATGTCATTTTCTGATCGAAAGGAGTGACTTTCAGGTGTCAACATGGGTGTCTGATTTGAGGGCAAACACATGTTTAGAGTTTTAGCCATATCTTATCCTCCCTATATATTTCCGGAAGCCAGTTTAAATACCAATTTAGTAGGCAAGCAGTGGAACCATCCCTGGTGAGACCTTGCGGCAAGAAATCCTGGTTGCTGGCTACAGCCGCAACTGGAAGCACTGTGATAATTAAGGCAAAACATTGAAGTACCTAACACATGCCAGAGTTCATGTATATATATATATACATATATATGTGGTATGTTTTCTGAGGGTATCCTTTTCAGATAGGCTTTGAAGGGGATACCAAAAGGAACACCTGCATGTTTAGGCATTCCCAAGAGTGCTTCACTGGCAATTAGATGGAACATCCCCCTACGTATTCATCCTTGATGATTTCAATGGACTTCTGGTGGTTTGAAGGAAGCCAAGCCCGTCAGAGAGCCAAACCCAATTCTTTGAGGCTTCCGCCACTTGGCGGCAGCTCTGGGGATTTTCAGGGTGAGTCGAGCGTTGGATGTACGGCATAGCCCACAAAACCTTAGATGTTGTCGCAAGGGATCAACGACCCACTTTTTTGTAGACTTGGTTTTCCCTTTTCAACTCTGTTCCCGCTTTGGGGTGTCCTACAAACAACTTTTGCAGCTCTAAGTCTGATCAAGAGTATGCAAGCATTCTTGCCTTTTGCTTTTCAATGGCTTGCCTAGAAGCACAAGCCAAAGGAAACTCAGTTCGAAGCTTTAGACCATCAGTGCTAGGCACAGCAGGTAAGGGGAAGGCGTCCATGATCCTCAGAGGCAAGACAGCCTAGTGACGGGTTGTTTTCTCAAAAGGGGGCTTGTCAGCTTCCTGAATGCTGTTGCGACATTTCGCCAAGAGGTTGCTCCTTACCTGACAACTCCGTTGACTTTCAGGATTCAATTGCGGCGGCCGTGCAGCAGTCCAACCAGGACGGTTGGGTCTGGCCAGAGCGAGCTTCTGTGCGAGATCCATTCAAAACCCCCCTTCCAGGGAAAACAACCCTCCCCAACAAACAAACAATCAAACAAACAATCAAACAAACAAAGAAACAAAACGCCAAGTCGAGCCAAGCCAAGTCAAGCCAAGGCAAGCCAAACCAAGCAAAAAGAAGCAAGCAAGTAAGCAAGCAAGCAAGCAAGCAAGCAAGCAAGCAAGCCAGCCAACAAAGCCGGGGAGGTCAAAGGCCATTACACAAGGTTTGGGCTGGGTCCATTCCCCGATAAACCAGGTTGGCCATGCCATTTTTTTTTGGGGGGGGGCTGTTGAATGGAGCTTATATAGATATGTCTAAAACGGATGCACAATAAGATGTGTTGGGTTATTGTGGTTTTGTCTCCGACTGGGGGAACCCACAACAGTGCCTTCCCTTCGGTTGCACTTGAACTCCCCTTCCCCCGACAAAACCACAGGTTGTCCAAAACAGACGCACCAAAGTCCAGAGAAACTAGCACAAATTTCTGGCATTTTTTCGTTGCCAATGTTCGGCAATCAGTCATCCTTTTGGCTGAACGGTTTTCCCTGACCTACTTCGCACGTAAACAACTACCCGAGGAGGCAGCCGTTGATTCGGCTAGATGCAGCGGTTGGGACCCAGGAAGAGGACTTCAAAACCAACGAATGGATCGCCGATCGGAAAGTTCGATTCGCGGAGGCGAATCGAAGGCATCCACCAAGACCACTGGTCTTTCAAGGGAATTCTTTCTTTGAAGGCCAAAGCAACCCTGGCACAGTTGCCCAGGCCATATATGAGCAACTGACAAAAGTGATGTTGGTTTGTGAAGGACGGGGGGCAATCCAGCTCTCAACAAACACCACTGGCCCAGGAAACACGCCATTTTGCCCGGGGCCCCAAAAATGGCTAGCGTGGCGTTCCAAATTTCCATCCCGTGAGGCCCTTTTGGGCTTTCCAACGGCCAGGAGTTGGTCGACCGGCTCAGCACGGTGGAGCGGTCGCTCACTGAGACCCACCGGGACACAGAGCCACTGGGACCAAGGGAGGTGCCCGGGTCTGGCCCCCCCCCCCTCACGAGTGGTTTGGATCCCTATTAAAGGGGCCTTATGCATCCCATTATATTGCTTGTTTGGTATGTTGCTCTAGTTGCCTCAAACCCTAATTGCGGATTCACCCGTTTTCTGGCTGAAGTCTCCAAATGTGAGCGAACTGTACCAATTGGTTCGGCATGCAAACTGATTGTTACTTTCTGTGCAAACCGTTTTGGACCCAAAGAGACTCTGTTTTGGGCTTGTTTGGCTTCATGAGGGCGGGACATCAAGGAACTTACTAATTGCCGCAAACCAGCGGACTCACTAAATGTCCCATATATTCTTGGAGAAACAAGTAACTAGTTCTGGCTCTAGCTCATGAAGCGTGCTGACCCCTTCCACACCACCCAACCCAAAGACCCTTCCTCTTGAAACTAAAGCCTCAAACCTTCCAATCGAGGTCTGGACCCCTGCAATGGAGAGTCCTTGCTGATGCTTCTGGATCAAGTCGCATTTCTTTGCGCATCGTTTGATCCTGCCTTTTCCCAGAGCCCACCAGTACACTTACCAGTGTACATTGCACAGCGTGCGAGGAGGACATGCGAGCCACAATCAAAGCCCGGGTGGATGAAGGTTAGGGAAAAAACCTAAACATGTAGAGATGACCTCCCTTCAGAATTTCTTTACGTTGGATTGGGTACACCTTTTTTTTGCACCAGGCGTTGATTGTGTCTCATGTGGCCCCTGTTGTTTTTCCCAGACGCTTCAACTTGATTTGACACGCAGCCTGGTCAAGTGAGAGCCAAACAAAGCCCGCATAGTTAGAGGGTAGTGGGTGACAGTCCCAACCATTAGTTCAATGCATTAATTACAAGGTTTTGGATTGGGATTCTGTATCCTGTGGCTGTTTTTTCATTCAGGATCACCAAGAAGACGTCTTTTCCGAGCAAGCCGTGGACTTCAAAGCAAAACTGTTCGTTGCCATTCGCAGCCTTTGCTTTTCCGAAGGGCGCTTGCATGTCTGTTGGTCAGTCAGGGACCCAACCAAGCCCCCGAAAGACCCCTGCACATGAGCCTCAAATGACTAGGAAATGGGAGTGGATCTCACCATCGGGTGAGCAACAGACAGTTCTGAGTGGCACCTTCCCAAAAGCAATCATGAAAGCTGAAAGCGACCCCGGAGAAGACACTGATTTTCCTCTAAGACTCCTTTTCAGGTGTCATCTGTGTCTTGACGGGGTATATATTGGCAGATTACCCTTCTTCCCTGGTTTGGTTTGGTGGTCGGATTTCAGGGTAAATGCGAAACCATCCCACAAACTCCGAACCACCAGGCCGAGTGAAAGAAATGGGAGGCGTATTGATTGCTCTCAAGCTCAGGCAGAAGGCTGCTGCTCGCCTGGCTTCTCGTCTTGAGGCGCCAAAGGAACGCCGAGTAAGGGGTACATAGCCCAAGGGCGACGGCCAGCGTGGATTTATTCAAGAGGACGCCCCTGATGAAGAACTGGGGTTGATCAATCACGTGCTGTTGGCAAGTAAGCAGGGGGAACTCTCATGCCTGCGTGGAAGCACTAGGACAACAAGCCTGTTCAACACATCTTCAAAAGGAAACCTGGTAACCTCACTGCCAGATCCTGGTTGTATCGCTTGCGGCCAGATTCGGGTTTTAACCTTTCAGGAGCCCTTGGGGCAGTTTGACTTTGTTGGGAGGGTTAGGAGCTAAGCCTATTCAGATCAAGCTTGCGGCCACACTTGCAGACAAACAAGGGCCTTTACAGTTGGTGTCGAGGGATCTTTGGGGTTTCGGATGCTTGGGGTCTTTGTGTCTTGAGTTCTAAGCCCCTAAGTAAGGTTAACCCAGCTGCAAGTGGGTTACATAAGTCTCACTACTTACTCGCTTGGCGAACCCTCTTTGGTCCGTGGAGGGTTGGATCCTGTGTTTCCAGTTGCTGTAGGCCACCAGGTTTTCTGGCCATGCCTTGCGTGATGGAAGCCATTCTAAGGAAATGGCGCACGAGAAAGTGGACACCATCCACCAAAAAGCTGAGCACCACGCTGCGGCCGTCGCCGACATCAAGCAGGTGCTGTGCCGCAAGGTGGTCTTAAACCAAGGGGTGTTTCTTTTGTTTGAAACGTTTGTACACGGTAAGGTTCACTCAATGTGAACCAGAATCAAGCATACGTTTGTTGGGTCTTGATTGAAATTGCTATACATGTTTGCGGTCCACAAAATACGGGCACAAATCAAATATTGTATTTTTGGTTGGGGGGCAATGCTCTTTTCAATGCATCCCTAGCAAGCCAGCAACTGTACAGTTAAATGAATTCATAGGGTTTGATTTGACCTTGAAGATCTGAACCGTTTGAATCAGTTTCCCAATTACTTGTGCCACTTACGTGGTTTGACCGTGCGAAAAGCTTTCCGGGGATAGCCAGCCTAGGGAACCTGTTTCAGGTTTTCCTCCCCCCGGAACTGTGAGCGTTGAGGCCGAAAGCAAGGCAAAGCATTTGGAGAGGCACACAGGAAGCAGAATCCAATGCTTTCAGGCCACAGGCACTTGACGGCTTCTGCTCGACTGGAATCCCAGGACCCCCAACGCCTACCGATCGTTAGGGGCTTGGTAAGCCTTGGCAGGCATGTGCCTCACCCAGGCGTATGTAGTCTTCCAATCTATGTATCATCTGTTCGTACTTATCCCCCCTAATGTACTTGGACGTTCAACCCACTTAGCTAGGTTGGAAGCATAGTTCTAAGTCACAAAGCCAACAGTTCAGCAAAACCCCAGTTACCCCAGCCTATAATCAGCCTACTTGGGCGGGTTGAACCTCCAACCCCCTTTTGGTTGTCCCAAGGGCCACTTTTGGGCATCCGTTTGACGCGCAGGAGGTGCTGACGGTGCGCGACTCCGTGGCCTTCTGCCAGGAGCGGCTCAACAAGGCGCCGCGCCAGCGGCTCGGCCGGTTGGGTTTGAGGGTGGAAGTAACGGAAGTGCCCTCCCCCAGACCAACAGCCGGAAGCTCCCACCCCTTTGGAAGACTTCGTTCCATTTACAAAGGCCTTCTGGGAGCTTCCATGTTAGTCTGGAGTGTACCCCTTGCTGATACTGTGGATGTCCCCTCGTATTTGGGAGCACCCCCGAACAATCCACCAGGGAGGTGATTTGTTTTGCCATGAGTCGGGAACATACTGTGGATGGATGCAAAATCCATTTCGCACCACCTAGCAAACCCAACGGAAGGGTTCGATTCCCCAACGTAAATTAAATGCCAACAAACGTTATGGTTTCAACCATGGTTTCAAAGTGGTGCAGGACTTTGTCCATCCACAATACCCCCTGACTTCCCCGGTTTCCAACCCACTTTATAAGGAATATATACCCCTTTTGGGGGAAGGGGTATGAACATCAGCAGGCCTTTTGGGTTCATTTGCGCGAGGGGAATGTAACAAGGGATATGTACAAGCAAGCCTTTGACCAGTCTCTTTGGGGGCCGGGGGTGGCAACCCCCTGCTGGTTCTCACCCATTTCTGGGAGTCCTTGTGGCCATCTGTTGGTTTTCACCCATTGAGATTGTACCTCTTGAACTTTGGATGGCTCAAACTTGGGTGCTCTGTTTAGGCCGGGAACCGCCCCTTGGTTCACCCGTTTCTGAGATTGACTTTCTTGGGAGTTACACCGTTTCAACCATCAAGGCTGCGAGTGAGTTTTTGTTGCGACCTGGCTTTGGAGGGAAAGCAAGAGGAAGCCATTGCCATTTTCGGAGGTTCCCCCAATTTTGAGACAAACCCATTTGACAACCATAGCTGGGGTCTCCTCAGAGGATATGTTTGGACAATAGCATGTTGCTTTTGGTGTAACCTGGGCCAAGTAAGTGGTCTAAGGCTCAAAAAGCCTGGAAGTTAAGGTTTCACTTTGGGCAATGGTAGGGTGGGGCCAACGCCCCGCATGAATCCAAGGGCGATGTTGGACAAGCTGACTCAGTACACGCCTGTCTGGTTTTTCCCAACCATGTATCTTTTGCTGGTGCTCAGGGAAAGACCCAGGGGTTCAGGAATGACTGAATGCATGGATCCCCTCAGAGGAAACTGCCAGGAACTGTTTTGGGGCGCCAGGTTTTTTTCATTCCCCGCCTATCGCACCAGCAAGTCATGCTTGAAACAACCACGGACCTACGAGCCATGGCACGGCCCATTTTTCAGGGCCCCGGAAAACGTCACGAGTCGCTCGGATGGACAAACCCACTTGGCAACCCGCTTGGATGAATCCCTATGAAGCTGAGATACACCACCTGGTGCGAAGTGGACTTTGTTCACCAGGATTAAGCTGCAAGTGCTCCCTCTGTCCAGCAGCGAATAGTATTAGTACATGTGAGTCGGGGGAAAAAAAAACACGTTGTATGTGTCAATGTAAGGCATGATCCCAGGTCTTTTGGACCTATCAAATTAGCTGCACCGCCGCTTGTAATTTGAATGGCAGGAGTGTGTTGCAGCGGCCGCGCAAGTCAAACATGGGGCCGCGCAAGTAAAGCGCAAGTGAAGCGCAAGTGACGCAGTGATGATTCATCATCATCATCATCATCATCATCATCATCATCATCATCATCATCATCATCATCATCATCATCATCATCATCCGCATGGTCGAAAGAATCCGGAAGATTGCTAAATGTTCGCGCAAGTCGCGCGCAAGTCGCGCGCAAGTCGCGCGCAAGTCGTAGATGCCTTGGATCAGGAGTGGCCCATTTCTGCAGTTTGCATTTTCTTTGTTTCTGCAGATCCCAGCAATGAGTTGCAGCAGCCAGCAGCAGCAGCCAGCAGCAGCCAGCAGCCAGCAGCCAGCAGCCAGCAGCAGCAGCAGCAGCCAGCAGCAGCAGCAGCAGCAGCAGCCAGCAGCAGCAGCCGCAGCAGCAGCAGCCGCAGCAGCAGCCAGCAGCAGCAGCGGCAGCCAGCAGCAGCCAGCAGCAGCCGCAGCAGCCAGCAGCAGCAGCAGCAGCAGCAGCCAGCAGCAGCCAGCAGCCAGCAGCCAGCAGCAGCAGCAGCAGCAGCCAGCAGCAGCAGCCGCAGCAGCAGCAGCCGCAGCAGCAGCCAGCAGCAGCAGCAGCCAGTAGCAGCAGCCAGCAACAATTTGCAGCGGTGTACACACCTGAGACCTCATACACTTAAGGGGCATGTTTTTGGGGGACCTCACTCTTATGAAGACCGCCGCTTGGATTTGCAATGAAAACATCCTGGGATAAGAGTTTTAATACGTTTTTTTTTTTTTCCAGCTCATGTGTGGTTTGCCGAGGGTGCCCGTTTTTTTGGGTTGGTTTAAGGTTTGAAATGTAAAGGGAAGCCCAAGGAAAGCCAACCTTCGAGGAGGTCTCCGATCTGTTTTTGGCCGAGGCATGCCCCATATTATGAGTTACTTCGTCGCACGGAGCCAAGGACAGACCTCACGGAGGCGGTTCGCCGCACCTTCGAGGAGATGTCCAAAGAGTTCCACGCGGAATGTGCGGACCTCGGTTTGTTCAACCGGGGGAAACCGGGGGGGGGGGGGGCAGGGGGAAGAAGAGCAAACCCATGAAAGTGCTACTGTGGTCTCCTCCGAAGCGTTTGTTTACGAAGGGGATGTCATGAAGAACATGACGTGTCCATGTTTTCTTGTTGTCGTTGTTATGATAAGTCCAAAGCGTGTAATTACCCCAAATGTGGCCCAAGGTATTACGGATTGCTTACTTCCATTTTTTGATACATTGTTGTTCTGTTCTTTTTTTTTCTTCCTGGGTTTTGTGCATCCCTTACGCGCCGATCGGACACTGAAATTCAAACAATATGCGAGCAGTTGGTGGATCATAACAGTTGGCAACAGCGCGGCCGGGCTCTTGTTAAGTTTGTTGCTCCACATATACCTTCCTTCAAAGTTGTGTAGGCGGCTGGAGTTTGCCGAGCATTCGGGTGTTTGGGTTTGAAGGACTACAAGGAATACAAGTTTGAGGATCCAGCTCCCTTTTGGCACATGGAGGAGTTTCTTTTCGGCGGACGGCAGCCTCAGCCCAAAGTGGACCGAGGCGCCCAGCTCTACATGAAGCCCAGCTTCCAGGCAGACGCGATAACTTCGCGGGTGGCTCGCTCGGGTCCAGGACAGCTTGCCTCCTGGATCTACCTGGAGTCTCCATGACCCTTGAAAAATAGGGTCGTTACCCAAAATAAAGGGGTCATGGACCCATATGTTTAGGGTCATAGAGATTTCAGGCAGACCATTTTGAGTGAGTTATCTTGGACTTTGGTGGGTCAATCAACTCGGGAAGCGAGCTGAGGGAAGCATGAGAGGTTCAGGTCAGTCAGCATATTTAGGAGTGGCGCTCCATTTGTTCACCAGGTCGAGGAAGGGATGAGGCTTATGCGAAACGCCCTATGACACCTCTGGCCAGGTGAAGTTTCCGGAGTCGCTGAACCAGGACCCGCGAGAGGGGAGGGGAAGGTTCTCGACAGATATTCCATGCACCGGGATGGCAAGTTGCCTGGGTTTGTTCCCAGCAATCGCGAGCAACTGTGACGTGTTTGGCGAAGTGTCTTCTGGAAAAAGCGGCAACTCAAAGCTGCCTATGCACTCATGTTGGGTCCTTATCGACTGCACGTAGTGAGAGCTCAGTATCAATACGTTCCCCAAGTTGGGTGTACCCGACATATGTATCCGCTCATGGGACTTATCATCAAGGGCCACTAAGTGGGTCGTCGTCCAGATGCGATGTTCCAAACACGATTTGTAAGTGGCACGTGCCGCCTCGTTTGTAGGGGCTCGAAATCATGCCCACATAAAGCTTCAGGGACTTCTTCACAGCTACTCCACCAGGTAAAGGCCTTTGTTTTTGTTCAGGAAGTAGTCTTCAATCCAAGAGGCTGGGGCTCATTTGGTCTCATTCGCACGGAGAAGGAGAGAGAGGGTATGAATCTGGGCTACAACCCCCTTGCTAGGTCTTTTTAGTTGTCGTCGTGCCTATGTGAATCTTGCTACTAACTGAGCTGCGGCAACATCCGCGTAGGGCTGATACTTTTAGATTCGCATATTTTGTTCATGCCTACATAGGATTCTCCCCCACCTCGGGACCCACCTTTCTACTTGTACACCATATCATATGCAACGGCTAATGTCAAAGGTAAGGGGGCGAGCCTTTGCAGTGCGTGTCTTCTGCTGACGAAAAGGCGTGCGATCTATCTCCCAGGCCTCCGTGGCTTTGGTTCCTGAAACCTGTGAGTGTGTTGCACTTGTTCGAGCCTGTGTTAGAGCTTTGGGCTTTGGATGTGTCGCGCCTGTGCAGTGGAGCTCAACCATTAAAGCAACGGGGAAAAAATAAAATAAACCCCCCCCCCCCCCCCCAAAAAAACGTGTTTTTGCACTTTCCGATAGACACACTGCAAATAGCAGTATTTCCAACAGTGACAAAGTTGCATCTTTTTTTTTCCCCGTGTTCATATGTGTTGATGGATTGATTCGTGTTTCGCATCAAGCGCACGGACAATAACATTTGGCACGATACAACAAGTCTTACTAAACAATGTAAATTGTAGTGTTATTTGTAATGAGCTGAATATATGTAGATGATTCTCTTCAGTGCAAGAAGTTTCCAGGCTGGTCCCTGGGCGGTGGGGGGGACTTTCACATAATTATACACCTCCATAAAATTATCACGTTTACATCTTGTTCTATATGTGTCATGCGCCAATGGCTGCCCCATCCCTCAAATCGCAAATCGCCTTAGGACCTCCAAGAGATCAAGCAGGGCATCGAGGCAGAGAAGTGCGGGCGCGAGGAGACCGCTGCGGCCTGGCTGGGCCAGAAAGGACTTTGGGCACGCAACCCGCTTGCCTTTGTTTTCCACAAGGCCTTAGAATTGGTGACTAACATGAAGCACGTGAGTATACAGTAACTATACATATACACATAAATAGATACGCCTATAATATATATATATATATATGGTACCCCTCCCCCCAGGGACCTTTGTGTGCATAGGGTGTATAAGTATATGTGTGTCAATTCCTTCCCCTCAACCTGATGGTTTTAGAAGGAAATCGTTAGGACTGGAAGTGTTGAATCGCTTGAGGCGGCCTCCACAGTGGAGCTGGGACGATTGGAGCAAGAGATTCAGAAGACCGGGCAGGCCGCGGCATTCTGAATGGTTTAGTGGTTTTAAACATGTTTTGGGCCAATTCAAAGTGAGTTTCGGGTTGATGAACAATAGATGGGGGGGTCTTGTTAAGGTAGGATCCCAAAAACGGATTTCGGTTTTGCTTTTGGTTTTCACCCATGTGGGTACGCATTTAAACAGAAACTGAACCTCCTGAAAAGGGTGTGCTGGACGTGAATCTGCATGAGGGAAGGAACGTGAAGGTAGTCTTGCGCACAAAGAAGATGAAAGAATGCTTTCACGTGAGAAAGCCCTGCGTGCGCGTTGGAGACTTGCTGCTGCGACAGGCAGGGAACGAGAAAACGAGAAGAACTCGACTTATAAACCATCCAGCTGGGTTTCCTAGCAGACCAAAGCCTGGGCTCATTTTTTTACCGATTTCGCAAGGAGAAAGCTGAAACATTTCTCCCGCCCAGCGCGCCGTCTCGCGCCGTCTCCCGGCTTCGCGCGAAGCCGCGCCGTCGGCTTCGCTTTCGCCAGGGGCTGCAGGTCCTGGAGGGCGCGGTGAAGCTGCAGGCCTCGGAGCTGCAGCACCTCCAAGACGTCTTCGCCATGCTGGCGCCGCGGCTTCAACCCATTTTTGGGGGGATTTTTTAGCCGTTTTTTGGGTCCACTGTTGGTCTTTGTTTTGTTGGCACCCTTTTAAAAGGTGGGTTTTTTAAAGGGAGCTCAAAGGGAACCCACCCAAAAAGGGGTACCTGGAGTCTCCGTGGCCCTTGAAAAATGGGGTCATTACCCAAAATAGATGGGTCACGGACGGTCATGGCGACCCCAGGAACAAAAGCGCGCCACGGGCGGAGGGGACGTTAAAAGGGAGGCCTGGTGGGAGGCCACCGGACCTCTTCACTGCTTTTGGCATGCGGCTTGTGGTTGGATTTCCGGGTGGTTGGCTGGTACTGTGGATGGACGAAATTTTTGCAATCACCACCTAAGAAACCAGGGAATGATGATTCCGCTGTAAATACCAAGAGACAAGCATTTCATCATGGTTTCCAAGAGGTGCAAGATTTTGTCCATCCACAGTATGTTTAGTGGGCGCACAAATACAACGAGTTTTCGGCTCAGATGCCAAGGATTGGAGCAAACACCACCAAAGATAGGGACGCACGGGACACTTGTTGCCATGGCTGTGCAACACTGGGTTTCAGGTCACCATTTTCTGTGGCACCAAGAATTCGGAGAAGAAATTGGCAAGATCCCACTTTGGTATCACCAAACGAGATGTTTCCCACAACCATGCTTTGGAAATCGGAAATCCGAGTAACGACTCGCGGGTCAAATAGCATAAATGAACGCGCAGACAAATTTTGAAACAACACCAAATAATGTAAAGAATGCGCAGACAAAATGTTAACATCAACAACACAATAGCAATACATGTTTGTTCGCACCATCTTTTGGATCGACCATTGTAGTACTTCTAAAGACTTATACACATCCTATGTTGGATTTCGCATAGGCCTCTTGAATCCAACCAAGTTATATCACGATGGCAACTGAACCCCAGAGGCGGAGGGGTTCCCTGAAACGAAGAAGCCAATCCCACCATTTGACCCAAGCTCATGTAAAGTTCCCACGTAAAACCCAATGTAAATCCGGAAAACCGTGGCCACCTGTGGCAACCTGTGAGGGCTTTTTTCTTGGAACGGCCACGCCGGCCCTTCCGAGGAAGGCAACTTCCTGCAGACCTTGCGGCAGCAGCTGGACCGGGCCGCGGCGGCATTCAGCAGCACCACCGCGCAGCTGCTCGAACTGCTTCGGCGGGGAGGAGTTTTTTTTCTTTCCGGGAGGAAAGGCCACCAGAAGGAAACGAAGCGCCGGTTTTGGAGGCGAACCGTTGGCAACTTTAGGGGAAATCCGGTGACCTCTGTTCTTTGGAGTTGGTAGTAGGTCCTACTCTTTCTTTCCTTTTTTTTTGGGGGGGGGGGAGGTCCAGTACAGAGAGACACAAAGAGAACTGGCTATTGGTCCATGGTGAAGAATTGGGACCATGGGATCATGGGAGTGTGATATCATAGGTGTAGGAAAAACGAGTACCAAGTGGCAGGTGTGTGCCCTTGGTATCCATGGTTAGGTTGCTAGTTTCTTTGATAGCAGGGTATGTGGTTTTGAGGGTACCCGTCTTCGGTGGGTTTTAAAGGGAAACCAAAAGGAAAACAACTATTGTGGAGAGTTCCCCAAAAGGAGATTCCTCTAAACATGGCCGCTTGTTGGGTTCCATGTTACACTGTAGGGAAGTAATCTAGAGGTCAGAAACCCTGGTTACCCACTGCAGTAGCGGGAAGCGCCGGGATCTATAGTCAACATTTAATGCTCTCAGTATTTTGTTCATCAGTCGACATTTATCCTGTTGTGCAAATTGCAAGTGATACAGAGCCATTGACCAGTGAAGGCTTGAGTTTTTTGCACACGCAGGCGGTTGATGGGGAGATAAGAAACTTTAAGTTACCTACAGAGGTAACTGAAAGCGCATAACCTCACGCCCGGAAGACCACTTTCAAGGGTGAAGTGGCATTAAAGGTGCTTGTGGGGTTCCTGGTTCTACTTAGATCTTCGGCCCACATAGGAAGTATTCAGCGTTTAGGAACCAACCTGGACCCTCACACTACTCTGAAGTTTTGGACATTACCCGTACTGCTGCGGCAATATCCCATTTGCGAGGATAGTTTGAGGGTCCAGGCCCCTGTTAGTTGCAGTTGACACCACCCTGCGGCAAAGGCACCCAACAAGTTTAGTTTATGTTTCTTTTTTGGGGGGGACCTGGGCGGTCCTTTATCCTTTTTGCACCATAAATTGGAAGAAATGTTTAGGTTTTCCTCTCAACATAGTTGATTCAAAAAGAACCACCCCGGCGAGGACCCCCCACTTCTAATGTTGACTTTGCCCCGTTTCAACCACCATGTAAAACCCAGCAAGAAACCAGCCTGCAAGCACTGGGTTTGGAGTGAGTGTCGGCCGCTTTGGATCCCGCATGACACGGGGACTTGTTTTTGCATCAGGGTCAACATTGTTGGAAATCTTCAATCAAACCCTCTCAACAAATCCTCCGCGAGGTGATCAAGCTTGAACATGGGGTGTTGCCCTAACATCGATGTGTTGATTTCCCATGCGATCGATGGAAGCCCAGACCTGGGTTCTCTAGGGTATCTCACTTGACCTTTTGACCCTTCTTGTTCCCATGGATGCTGAGTCAAGGTTCCAAAAAGGTTAGCCTGTAGTTCAAGTCATTTGGGCAAATGAGTCTGAATTATCCGCATTTGGATAGTTTTCGTGGCTATTGCATTTGCAAATGGAAAGGCAGCCCAAACTTATAAGTCTATGGTCAATTTGGGGTTCAAGACACGGGGGACTCACAACTGTTCAACCGCAAGAACCAGGGAGACCCGCTCATTTTCCGACGTCCTCAGTGTATTTGGAGCCGGCTTTGGAGCCGGCTCCGACCCGAGTTTAACAGTCTACACTTTAGATGCTCCAACGGCACTGTCGCAATCGTGCCGCACTTTTCCAGGGAAAATCCGGAGGTGGAGCATCGAACAACTAGAATTACTGTGGATGGACGAAATCCTGCACCACCTAAGAAACCCTAGAATGATATGATGCCCTGCAAATACCACCCAACAATAATTTCCCATCGTGTCTTGGGTGGTGCAGGATTTCGTCCATCCAAAGTATGTTCCAAAAACACGAGGTTTCGAGGGGCTTCCTGGTCACCGACCTGAACCGGACCCCCGCTCAATGAGTGCCAAATGGCCCCCCAAGCAGCCCAAAAGTCACCTGCATCGTTTGATAGGCGTGGACGGTCCAGTTGGTCGTGGGACTTTCTGTGATAAAGGAATCCCCCAAGTGATGAAGTCATCCATGACAAAGGCTCCTGGACCTTGCAATTGCCCGAAACATATTGGTATCACTTCATGATGTTGGGACAATATCCCACTTTGTATGGCTTGTTTCAGGGTCGAGCTTCCCTTGTTGGGGACTCCTTTTGCAGCTTGAAGGCTGGTTTTCAGCTGAAAGCAAAAGGAAAGCCACCCACTTAAGCAATTACACACAGTAGTTTATGTTCTTATGATCATGACTAGATATGATTAATTGCAGGACCCCACGACCGAATTCTATGCCGGGCCTTTTCGTTGGCACTGCCATCGATTCGATTTTTTTCCGGAAGAAGCCGCCCATCAGCCACCGAAAGGCTTCAAGGGCTATCCTTGGGATTTGGAGCTCCCCATGGCTGCGGCGTTCCTTTGTGCTTTCCCGTTGAAGCCACAAAAACGGGTGCCTGGAGTCTCCATGACCCTTCAAAACTGGGGGGCCATGACCGAAAAAATCATGGGTGTTCCGGGGTTTTCCGTTTGCACGCAACTTAACTTTGGTGTATTTTGCTTGGCTGTTAGGACTTTAACTTTTGCCAGCTCATGGGTTTTTCGTATTAAACCACTAAAAGTTAGTCACTTTTCGCAGGGCTTCGCAGATTTCGCCACCGAGACTTCTCAGGGGACCCCATGCCATTGCTCGAAATTTCGGGCCTGGAGGTTCAAGAGCTCCTTCCAGAAGGAGCTGCAAGGCCTCAAGGACTCCGCGGATCCCGCGGCGAACAGTGCGCCAGCGGAGCTGGAGAGGCAGGGCGCGGGGCTGCCATGGCACGTGTGGGCGATGGAAAAAAGATCCCAATGTCCACCAAAGGCGTCCATCCCCGAGTTTAGAATTGAAAAAAGTCTTTGACCAACCACACTTCTGTTGTTGCTCTCTGGGTCGGCCGACCCTTCGTTGGTTCCTGCGCTTGTATACATATATATATATATACACGCGTGCATTATGTATATATATACACATCTACGTGTGTATATGCATATATATGTATATATATACATACACATATATATATATATATATGTATGTATGTATGTATGTATGTATGTATGTATGTATGTATGTATGTATGTATGTATGTATGTATGTATGTATGTATGTATGTATGTATGTATGTATGTATGTATGTATGTATGTATGTATGTATGTATGTATGTATGTATGTATGTATGTATGTATGTATGTATGTATGTATGTATGTATGTATGTATGTATGTATGTATGTATGTATGTATGTATGTATGTATGTATGTATGTATGTATGTATGTATGTATGTATGTATGTATGTATGTATGTATGTATGTATGTATGTATGTATGTATGTATGTATGTATGTATGTAATGTATGTATGTATGTATGTATGTATGTATGTAATGTATGTATGTATGTATGTATGTATGTATGTAATGTATGTATGTATGTATGTATGTATGTATGTATGTATGTATGTATGTATGTATGTATGTATGTATGTATGTATGTATGTATGTATGTATGTATGTATGTATGTAATGTATGTATGTATGTATGTATGTATGTATGTATGTATGTATGTATGTATGTATGTATGTATGTATGTATGTATGTATGTATGTATGTATGTATGTAATGTATGTATGTATGTATGTATGTATGTATGTATGTATGTATGTATGTATGTATGTATGTATGTATGTATGTATGTATGTATGTATGTATGTATGTAATGTATGTATGTATGTATGTATGTATGTATGTATGTATGTATGTATGTATGTATGTATGTATGTATGTATGTATGTATGTAATGTATGTATGTATGTATGTATGTATGTATGTATGTATGTATGTATGTATGTATGTATGTATGTATGTATGTATGTATGTATGTATGTATGTATGTATGTATGTATGTATGTATGTATGTATGTATGTATGTATGTATGTATGTATGTATGTATGTATGTATGTATGTATGTATGTATGTATGTATGTATGTATGTATGTATGTATGTATGTATGTATGTATGTATGTATGTATGTATGTATGTATGTATGTATGTATGTATGTATGTATGTATGTATGTATGTATGTATGTATGTATGTATGTATGTATGTATGTATGTATGTATGTATGTATGTATGTATGTATGTATGTATGTATGTATGTAATGTATGTATGTATGTATGTATGTATGTATGTATGTATGTATGTATGTATGTATGTATGTATGTATGTATGTATGTATGTATGTATGTATGTATGTATGTATGTATGTATGTATGTATGTATGTATGTATGTATGTATGTATGTATGTATGTATGTATGTATGTATGTATGTATGTATGTATGTATGTATGTATGTAATGTATGTATGTATGTATGTATGTATGTATGTATGTATGTATGTATGTATGTATGTATGTATGTATGTATGTATGTATGTATGTATGTATGCATGTATGTATGTATGTATGTATGTATGTATGTATGTATGTATGTATGTATGTATGTATGTATGTATGTATGTATGTATGTATGTATGTATGTATGTATGTATGTATGTATGTATGTATGTATGTATGTATGTATGTATGTATGTATGTATGTATGTATGTATGTATGTATGTATGTATGTATGTATGTATGTATGTATGTATGTATGTATGTATGTATGTATGTATGTATGTATGTATGTATGTATGTATGTATGTATGTATGTATGTATGTATGTATGTATGTATGTATGTATGTATGTATGTATGTATGTATGTATGTATGTATGTATGTATGTATGTATGTATGTATGTATGTATGTATGTATGTATGTATGTATGTATGTATGTATGTATGTATGTATGTATGTATGTGTGTGTGTGTATGTATGTATGTATGTATGTATGTATGTATGTATGTATGTATGTATGTATGTATGTATGTATGTATGTATGTATGTATGTATGTATGTATGTATGTATGTATGTATGTATGTATGTATGTATGTATGTATGTATGTATGTATGTATGTATGTATGTATGTATGTATGTATGTATGTATGTATGTATGTATGTATGTATGTATGTATGTATGTATGTATGTATGTATGTATGTATGTATGTATGTATGTATGTATGTATGTATGTATGTATGTATGTATGTATGTATGTATGTATGTATGTATGTATGTATGTATGTATGTATGTATGTATGTATGTATGTATGTATGTATGTATGTATGTATGTATGTATGTATGTATGTATGTATGTATGTATGTATGTATGTATGTATGTATGTATGTATGTATGTATGTATGTATGTATGTATGTATGTATGTATGTACATATGCCCGGAGACTTCAACATCAATGGGGCCTGTCCTGCTTTCTGTCCACCTGCGTGTTTTTTTTGTTTTTCCCGGGGGCAGGGGGTTTTCGGTTGCCCAGGCCTGGCGGCACAGCCATCGAGGTCTTCTGCGTGTGCATCACTGTCTTGGCCCCTGGGATGCAATGAGCCGCGGCCATGAGGTTTGTGCGCGGCCTCCAATTCAAATGGCTGAGGGTCAAAACCAATGGGATCCCACTTTGGGGTAGGTGCACCACCCATTTTAGTCCATTTTAGTGGGGATTGGGATGTTCACTGGGGGTACGGGGTTTAGACCCATGGCCAAATGGGATTTGATGTGTAAGTGTCATTTCATTTGGTGGAAATTTGGTGAGTGTACCCAGCTTCAGGACGTGTCGACCCATGCTCCCCTTTACCATAGATGGCAATTATTGACCGCAGCTCATACACTGATTCAGAGCCGTGCGGCGGAAGCCCATGGCAGCCTTGTGACTCTTGGAAACTCGGAAACACCTCAATCCACGAGGCTTCTTGATGCACCAACTGATGCAACCATCGCAGCCTGATAGTGACGAGTGGGTAGTGACTATGATAGCCATTAAGGATGACCCTTGTGGCTTATCCATGGAGCCATGCGAAGCGCTTCGCCGTGCGGCGTGAAGCGAAAAAGAGTGGTGGAAGTAGACAATTCGAGCAGCTTACCACGAGGGCCGTTCGATGTATAATTCGAATGAGGTGGGTACGTCGAATTAGGTTCTGACAATTGAATAGCAATTGGTTTACCAGTGGTCCTTCAAGGGATGTTTTTGTTTGGCCCTGGAGTTCCAAATCAATTCGTCAGGGGATCAGAAGCCCTGCGACTTCCCGTGAAGCGCTTCTTCCGAGGAATTTTTGCTGCACATGGCCAGCGCCTTTTTGGAGCTGCAGTCCCAGGAGAAAGGGATGCCACTCATTGCCCCAATTTCCACTTTGGGTCAATAGGTCCCCCAGCTAGGTGCCCTTCTTAACCCCTTTTTTGGGGGAGGGTTCACCTACTACAGACAAAAGTTGCTACCCTTATTCTAACCTCTCTACTGGAGGACCGGTCCTCCCACCAATGAGCATGGAACCTGACAGGGGGTCACTTTTCAAGAAACATGGTCTTGCAGGACCCCCCTGTCAGGTTCCATGTTAATTGGTGGGAGGGTAAGATGGTGGTCTAAACAACATGGCTGTAGTTGTGGGGTCATGTAAAGCCACATTTTGTCATGATGAGAACATGATTCGTGTAAAAAGTCAATGGGTGTTGGTCGCTGCTGAATTGGATATAAATCACTTCCAAAATGGCGTGGGCATCCAAGTCGATCGCTCATACTTGAGGGTCAGTCAATCAGATTTGGCGAATATGGTGGGCCCACACGTTGACGACGTGTTCGGTGGGATTGAATTGGCTCCAGTTCAAAGTTGGGGATTGGTGCTGTTCAGCTTGTCGGAAGACTTTTTTTGGGTCCCCGGTTTCCTCCTTCCAAAAACAGACAAAGACCCTGAAACGAAGCCAACAGCGCTGGATTCAAGCGGGCTCTCCACCAGCCCTGTAACCCTTCGAAGAACAAATCGGCGAAGGTCCGCTCCGAAGCCGCCGGCTTGATGAATGGCCAGGAGCGGTTCTTCCCAGCGCTGGCGGTGGTCATAGGCGAGCGAGGGAGCAAAGGCTTTGGTCAGATGGGGAAGCCCAAAGCCTTTATGGCTCTGGGGCAAAACCCTGCAGCCCTGGTGATTTTTTGGCACACAAGGCATAGCATAGTTCCCTACACCTTCTTGAACCTAAAAATAGGTACATCCGCCCCAAAATGGGATTGGCATTGGTTATAACCCATGGCCTTTCTTTGTGGGTTTTTCTCTTGGTTTCCCGTCTGACCAAAGCCTTTGGGTGTCTTTTGTTGACGGTTTTCCTCTTGGTTTCCCTTTAGAACCATCAAAAAAAAGGGCACCCTCGAAAAAGTGTCATGTCCCTTCTTGGAAACTGTTTTCCGCCCGGATTTCCCGAAGCCTACAAATAGTGCAAAGGTTGTGGGCTCTAGTGGGAGGTCGAAAAGCTTGGGGCCCGAAAGCATGGCCCTCTCGCCCGTTTCTAATAAACTAAAAATGTGAGAAGCCGTTCTGCTTGGGTCGCTCAAAGGTGATTTCCCTTCAAGGCACCATTTGGAGGTAATTAATCTTGAGGATGCCATTTGAGGTGCCGGTTTTCTGCCCGTGCTACCAACGCCTGGGTTTGGGGGTCCCTTCAAGCCTGCGTTGTTCAAAAGTCCTTACTCCCGCGATTCTAGCCCTGATACCTGGAGTCAGCGTAAATCAAAATTGAATGCACGCAACCCGGTTGATTGTGGCCACTCTTGGATCAAGTGACCCTGGATGACTTGAAGACGAAGAATCCACGGGTCACTCAGTTCGGCTATGTTGGGTCCATGCTTAGTGGAATTCTCCGTGAAATGTATTCAACCCCAATTGAGGATACACTCTCAAGGCTACCTGACTAGACAATCTGTGTTGCCCGGGCAAGGTATAGCAAACCAATGACAGGGTTGCGGCGCGAGGATGCTCAAGCCGGATGTTGTTTTCTGGTACCAGGAGCAACTTCCCTTCTTAGACCTTCGAGCAACTTCCCTTAGCTGCAAGTGGAAAGCAAAGGCTTGCGGTCATACCCTTGGGCATCCAATGTGGTCTATTTCTCTACTTTGACCCATAAATCATCCCCTAGACACTCAAGTAGGCAGGTACTCTGATCCTTGGGGCTGTAGAATCCCACACTGCTACATCGGCATTTCCCACAGCCACGGAACCGCTGTTGATGCCATACTTCATTCGGCGTGTCTTGTTTAGGAAACCGCCAAATGGTTGGTGTCAATTCTGGTATCGTTGAAACCAACCTTAAAAAGGGTACCCACAAAGTGGACACACCCATTGTAAGCTTCACAACGTTCAGGTGGTTGCAAGAACCCCCGCAAAAAGCCACCCAAGGGCCACGTTTGGGTTGAATCCCCTTGCATGTTTGGGGATATGTGATTTTTAGCAACCCCTACGCGGGGCCCAAAAAAAAAGGCGTTCTTTTCTGTTTTTTTGTGGGGCGGGGACATCGACAACCCCTGAGGCGGGCATGCTCTTCGGGTTGTCCAGTGATGGCAACCAGAGTCTAAACATGGTATTAGGGCTGCAAACGCCAAGGCGTTCAAACAACGACTCCTAGGTGAACCTTGAATAGGGTTTGTTGGGCTGCTCTGTTTTTTTTTTCTCCATCAGGCCTTTGGGCAGATGCACCAAAGGCTAAAACAAAACATATCATATATATATATGTATCTATGTTATATGATATCTCACCTCTTATGTTCATGCCCAAGTGATCCCAAGTGTGGTTTTCAGACCAACCCCATTTGAAGCGTGGCCATGGTGGAGGCATAGGCCAAGTTTCGTATCGCCAGGCCCTTGCTTGCTGAATTCTGCCGGGGCCTGACATCGATCGATCGATCTGACCTGCCTAGGATAGAATGAACCCAGACCAGAGCCCCATGATCTTTCTTTTTGGAGGGGATTCCCTCTAAAATCAAGTAAAAGAGTGGCGCTGCTTTTCTTTCCGTGGGAGCTGGAAGTCTGGATGAATGAAAGGTTAAGCTTCCAACTTATTTTTAGGTTTGTTGGACGAGGGATAGCGCGAGACTACCTACCAATGAGTGGCCTCAAGGTCATAGAGTCATAGAGGGTGTCAAATTATCGATTGGAACTCGTATCAAATAGTTGGCGGGCCTAGCTCCCCGGGTAAATGATGTCCACCAAAGTTTCCATTGATTCAGAAGGCCATACGGCCATGGGTCAAAATCCCGTACCCCGCAGTGAACATCCCAATCCCCACTAAAATACACTGAAATGGGTGGTGCATCTATCCCAAAATGGCACCGTTGGGTTTGACCCACAGCCATATCCCAAACTGTTCTTCAACGTCCCCCAATGAGTGTCCAGGCTTCTTTGCCAACGCGCTCATCAGAAAAAGCAGGTGTCTCTTTTTCGGAGCTCGTACTTTACCCCCTTTTTGTGGCTTTCGAAGGGACACCAACAGGAAAACCACAAAAATTCGAGGGGTCACCTAAAAACAGCCACACGCGTCAAATGGCTGACACCCATTTCGGAGATTTGTCCATGCCGATCTAGGTGACCATTCTGCTCTTTGTGTCCTTCTTGGGCGAGACCTTTCACAGGCCGGAGTGTGCGACTTGGGCGCGTTGGGAGATGGGCGATTGGCTTGCTCGATGTGATTTATGTTTAAAACTATACGGCCTGATGCATACAGATGGAGAGATAGATCGATAGACAACTGGATAGATCGATCAATGGATAGGAAGGTAGATAGATAGATAGACAGATAGATAGATAGATAGATAGACAGCCTCATAATCATGATAGATTACACTAATACAATATATGTATGAATAATATGTATACATACATACATACATATATATATATATATGTGTTGGTGGAAAGAGAGATCTAGATATCTACCTATGCAGACGTACACATCATAGAATCACGCAATCATGTATGCACATGCGCACACCGACATGCACATACGTCGAGACGCATTGCGTTCAAACGGGTTTCGTTTGTGGCCCAAGGAAACATGTCGAGACACCCCTTTTGGAAGAGTTTGAAGGGATCAAGAGGACACAAGCCATTTGGAGGGATCCCCATATCAAGGCTCTTGGCTTCAGAGCTTTCATCCTTTTGAGGTACTTTGAACTTCTCTTGACTCCAAAACATCCCCAAGGATACCCTCCTGTCCGCTGACATGGAACCCACCAGAGGCTCCATTTCAAAGGAACATCGTCTTCCAGGATCCCTCAGTCAGGTTCCAAGGTAGCGGCAGGAAGGCTACTTTGATTTCTTTCAACCCCAAAAAACATCCCCAAATGGCCAAGTAGGCCCTGCCTTAAGGCTTGTCCCTTCCGAGTCGCCAGGTGGTTGCAGAGCAACTCGCGGCAGCGAGTGCTGATGCTGGCGGTGGTGAGGCCTGGTGGGAGGCTCAACCCCCCCCCTTGCGCTTGGCCCGCTCGCCCTGCCCACCATGGTTTTGGGAAGTCCAGATGGATGTTGGGTCTGTCTTGCAGGTGCTTAGCAGGGAATGAGGGAATGGAGCTGGGGATTCCCTCGACAGAAACCATAGGGGATGGCTTACAGGGTCATTCCCTTATTCCCTGCTGAGAACCAGCAAGCTGTGTTTCTTTTCCGCGGCTCGGTTCCCATTTCACCGCAGCTAAGAGCCTAGGTGGAAGCACCATTACAGCATCCTATGATTCAGTGACCACACCATCCCACCGGTTAAGATGCCTGATTAGACGAGGCCAACTAAGGCACTATACTTGGAAGACCGCCCCACTTAAGAAGTGGTAAATAGTCCTGCTCAACAATGCGCGCCACATATGTATATATATATATATATGTATAGCTACATGTCTACTCCACTCAGGACGCCATACAAAAGGGGCGGGGATGCAAGTGGCGAATTGGCATACCCTACCCTCAACCAAATAGGAAGCAACAAGCTGGGGTAGTTGGACCTTCCAAAGACCCAGTGTTGCGTTGGAAGCCTTCGGTCCCTTTAGAACATACCCAGGGGCTTCTAGTTTGGAAAGTTAGGGTTTAGGTTGACTCTTTTGTTGTTCCTGTTTTTCGGGGGGGGGGGGAGGGTGCGGGTGCTTCTGAGTCTTTGGGATTTAAGGGTCTTGCCGGGGCTTTGAGATCGCCTTGGGTCCTTCAAAGAAGCTCACAGAGACCCGGGTCGAACATCTTAAGTGAGAAAATGTGTCAATGGTGGCAACTGGAGCCGCTTCACGTTCTTTGCGTATTTTGTTATTTGTTTTGTCATTATTTGTTGGTACTGTTTATTGTTAATCGGGGGCTGCCAACAAAAAAAGTGTTTTGCCTTGCTACCATACCAAGATTTGGGAAGACACCAAAGAGGTCCTCTCTGTAGGTCACGATCATGGTCAGCAAACTAAGCCCAGTTACTCCAGTTGCCTCGCTTATATCCTACTTGTGTTTGCCTACGTGGGTTGCGCATCCAAGTAGTGTGTCAGCAACAATCAGGCCCACTGTTAAAGGGGAATCCCGTCCAGGAGGTTGTTTGAACCATCAAATCATTGCCAAAAGGGAAGCCAGCCATTTGTAGGGGTTTCTATTTTGAGAACCAGCATATATATATATATATATATGTATATATGCTTTAAAACCTACAATAGATATATAAACTCATAAAAGCCTGTCCTATACTTTACAACAGCTCAGGTGCCCCCTCCCCAACTTCCACCCGCCAATTGGCTCGCATCCATAGGCGTCCTTTTTAGGTTAGGTGCAAATTAGATGGCACTGGTTTAGCTGGGTTTGGTTCCATTTAGCAGGGGCCATCTATTTTGCCACCACCCAGTTCAGAACCTATCTTAGTGGGGATTGAATCGGATGTTCCCTGAAAGGCCACCCCCCTTGGCTCGCCAGGTGCGAGTGGCTGAGGGCCTTCGGCTTCCTGGCGCCGTTCCTGGCGTCGGCGCAGAGCCCCTGGCAGCGCCGGCGCTGCGAGGAGCTGAGCCGCGCCAAGGCGCGGCAGCTGCAGCGCGCGCCTCGGCGCGGCCCAGGTCAGCGGGAGGTCGGCGGCAGGTCGGCGGGAGGGCGGGTTGGGGATCTGAAACCGGTAGAACCCCCTGGTTGGGGGTGGGTGGGTGGTTTGTTTGTGTTTTTTTTTCTCCCCAGATAGCTGAAAGCTACAGGGGTTCTAACTTCTAATGAAGAGGGTAAAGTGATTGGCTGGTGTAGGTGCTGATTGGGGTGCTGTTTGAGGTGCTGATGGCAGTGCGGGCGCATCTTTTCAATATTTTTCAAGATTGACGCTAGGGTGCTAGGTGGCATGCAGTTTGGGGTGCTTGTGCAGGTGCTGTTTTGGGGGGTGACGAGAGTATTTTTGCATCTTGACGGTAGGACGCAGGGAGCAATGCAGTTTCGGGTGCTGAAGCTGATGGTGCTGTGGGACGCAGTTTGTGGGGAGCTGTTTGAGGTGCTGTTGACGGTGCGCTTTTTTGCAATATTGACGCTTGGGTGCTATCGGGCATGCAGGTGACGGTGCAGGCGCATGTTTGCATCTTGACGGTGGGGTGCAAGCGGGGCATGCAACTTAGGTGGTAGTTTGGGATTCTATTTGGGGTGCTGGTTGATTTTCGCAAGATTGACGGCTGGGTGTCTTGGGAGGTGCTGTTTGGGGTGCTCTTCAGGGTGATGGTGCGGGCGCATTTTTGCTCGATTGACGGCCGGGTTTTGCTTGGGGCGTTCTTTGGGGTGCCATTGTTTGAGTTGGTGTTTTGGATGATTTTTTGTCGAACCCTTGAAAAGATGGGTTGTTTTGGGGTGGTTTTGCGAAGTTTTGTTTGATTGTTCGCCCCTTAAGAATGAGTGGTTGATGGTTTTGTTTGATTTGTTTATGGATTTTTAGATTGTTCGTGGAGACAAACTAGTGTGGTGCCATTTGGGGTGGTTTTCAAAGGAACCAAAAAGAATCCAACCTGGAGGAGTCTCTGATGTTGAGAAACACCAAGGAAGACCATACTATAGGGGAGGGGCATGGATACGTAAATACTGCAGGCCACCCCGAAACCACCCACCCCAAAGAAGGTGGATACTGATATAAGTGTCCAAACTCAGCTTTTATTATTTGGCTTCCTGCTGGAACAACCCTCGTATTTAACAACGTGTGGCTTTCATCAGGGAGCCATGTCGGTAGGCGGACATGAATGAAATGATTTCCGCCAGACCCTCAATGGAAAGTAATTCTCCAATTCTCCATTTTCTGGTATCTCCATTTCCTGGTATCATATGGGAACCAACCTTGGACTCCACCTTCAGTGAGGGGGGGAGCCCAAATAATAAGGCCTTATTTCGTGCTTATATGGCAAATTTGGGCTCCCCTCCCTCCCAACTAACATAGCACCTCACGAGGGTCGCTTCAAGAGGAAATTCTCATCTTCCAGGTCCCGCAGGTGCTACGTTAGTGGGAGAGAGGGTAGGCTTCGTAGCGGCGCGAGTCGCCTGAGGAATGCGACGAGCTGAAGCTGGCGGTGCGTGCGGAGCGGCAGCGCTGCCGCAAGGAGCTGAAGGCGGGGCCTGGATGGGGAGACTGGACTGGCCGTTTTGGCATGCTGTGGATGGACGAAATCCTGCACCACCTAAGAAACCATGAAATGATGATTCCCCTGCAAACACCAACAAACAATCATGGCATCATGGTTTCCAAGATGTGCAGGATTTTGTCCATCCACAGTATGGCTACGATTTGTATCGGGGAACCCCTGAAAGGTGGTTGGTGGAAATAAATCCAAACCTAAATGATGCCCACCAAGGGGTCCCTAATGAAAGTCCATACCCATATGGAATACTTGCAAGCGAATGGACCAACCGGATCTAATCTTTGGGTTTCCACTTGGCCCATGCTTTTTATTTTGCCCGATCCTTTGGGCAAGGGCTTGTTGAGGTTTGAGGGGGGGTGGTTGGGACGGTTCCTGAAATGCTATCCCCAATTTGTGGCATCACTTGCTGCATTTGGGTGCTAACCATTAACTGGCTTTTTCATTTTGCCCAAAGGGAAACCAAAAAGTGTAACTTTCATCCTTCAGACTCCCCGGTTCAGGACCAAACAGTTTGTCTGGCCTGTCCAAACGGAATTTCCATGTCCGGGTCGACTAAATATTGAGCTTTTGGTTCACCCTGGGGTTGGGCTCCCCGTGTGCTTGTTCGAGTCATGAGTTCAGGTGATTTTAGGCCTTAGGATTCCGTTTGGGCAACCAAGAAACCAAAAAGATGGCAAAGGGTAACCTTGGCTTTCTTGAAGCGTTTCGAACAACCGGTTTTCGGCTTTTCCCTTCCTCAGGTGGGCGAATGGGGCTGTGTACTTCCTGCTTTTGTTTTTGGTTGGGGGGAGGCGGAACACCAATTTTTCACAAGAGGGGCTTTACATGGAACCAACAAACCGGTTTGTCTTTTTGGTTTTGCTTGGTAGCTGTTTTATAAACCTCGAGTGTGTTTTGATTGGTCGGGTTTTGTTTGGGTGAGTAGGCAATTGATCAAGTGGCAAGATAGGCCCCCTCAATGGTTGCTTCTTTACAGGCCAATATAGGTGTGTCTTGTTTTTCGAGGGTACCTTTTGGGGTCGGTTTTAAGGGAAACCAAGAGGACTGCCGCCATTTTGGGTTCCCCAATCAGAGACATGCGTCTCAAAATCGGGTCTCAAAATCGCGGACCTCACGAGAAAGGTTGATTTCCTTCTGGCCCAGCTGGCGGCTTCCTTTTCAAATCGACCCAGGAGCCATAAAGAAGACATACCCAGGTATGTCTCCATGATCCTATAGAAATGGTTGGTCATGACCCAAAATAAAGGGGTCATGGACCCATTTTTGATTCGGGTCATGGAGACTCCAGGTACCCAGATGGCCCTTGCCATTTCTGGGGGACCAAAAGGACATTTTTGCCATAGGAAATGCACGGCTTCCTATTCCCCCCCCCCCCATGCTATGGATGGACGAAACCCATTTCGCCCCCTTTCAGAAGCGGAATCATACGATTCATTTCCCAACGTAAACACCGTAACAAACGCTCTGGTTTCCCTTGGTTTTTTTGGAGGTCCTGAACGTATGAAACCTTTGCATGATTCACCTGTGCATACCCATAGTCAATGGTTTCCCATGTTTTCAATGTGCGAGAAGCGGACGGCTCTGTTCCACCACGGCCTCGCGGAGAAATCGCCGTTGCGGCGCAGGAGCGCCAAGAGCGCCAAGCGCGTCTCACGGAAAAGAGCGGTCCCGCTGCAGCGGCGCCGGTGGTCTCTGAGGCGGGGGGTGGTTTGAAGCTGAGATCCACCCATGGAACTACTCCCAAACCTCCGGTGGCCATGAGCGGTTTTCTGAGCTGCCAAGGATTGGACAGGTGGATCCCACGTGAATTCCTGTCCCGACTCTCCGCAGCGAGCGCTAAGGCACGGG
The DNA here is from genome assembly GCA_963377175.1 of Effrenium voratum. NCBI lineage: Eukaryota > Dinophyceae > Suessiales > Symbiodiniaceae > Effrenium > Effrenium voratum. The sequence goes on along the minus strand of CAUJNA010003395.1, from coordinate 367,833 downwards.
ACTTGGAGGACCTTCCGATGCCGGAAGTGCCCATCTTCTCGGAGCCCATGCACGGCATGGCGCCAGGCCGCCTCGACGGGGGTCTTTTTTTTGGGGGTGGTATGGAGGGGGAAGCCAGGATTCTCTCTGGAACATGTGGGGTTCTCCAAATTACTCTTGGGGGCGGTTTCCCTGCAAACCACCCTTGATGTCGGAAAGCGCAGGCTGGGACTTGTAGATTCTGTCCCCATAAGTCTGTTCAGGGCGGCACTCTCAAGGGACGCTGAAAAAGGAGTTTGGTGCCCTTGGGTTAGTTGGGTTACAACCCTCTTGGAAGAGAAGTGTAAAAAACCCCAGCCCAGGGGGTTGTGGAAATTGGAGGGGTGCTTGGGTTCAAGCTTGGACCGTTTCAAGTTTCTGCTCAGGTAGCGCACGCGTGTTGGATGGGTCTTTCCTGGCCAAGCAGGCTGATTGCCAGCTTATGGGCACGGGTCTTTGGGACGTGAAATTACAATATAAAACTTTCGCTCAACTTGGTTGTTTCGCCAGGTTGGTTGTTTGGTCGAAACGAGACTTAGCTGTGTATGTCATGGCTGATCATTGCAGATCATTGCAGATCATTGCAGATCATTGCAGATCTTCGGCGAGAAGAATTGCTGATCATTGCAGATCCGCCGCCTGCGTCCCTCACTGAGCTTTGCCTGATCGACAGCCAGGTCCATCCCGCAGTTGCGAGCACACCTGGAGCCCCTATGCATGCCTTAGCCAGCAACGCAATGAAGAAACTCTCATCCTGCGAAAACGGCCCATGGGATTTTGAATGGCCGGCAAAGTAAAGCCATGACATACACAGCTAAGTCTCGTTTCGACCAAACAACCAACCTGGCGAAACAACCAAGTTGAGCGAATGTATGTTCAATATTATTTTGTTGAAGATTGAACACTCATCACCATTCGGGATACACAATTGGGACAAGTATGAGCCGTGACAATGACAGGAACACTTATGGGGAAGGGTACGCAAGACAATTGAACTGTTTGGGGCAACAAGACGATCGAATGGGGCTCACTCCACTTAAAAGGTGTAGAACTGTAGAGCCAGCTACAGGTGAATCTCCAGCACACCTCCAAGGAATTTACGCCGGCCTCTTACCCACTTGCATTCTCCTCAAAGCGTGGATGAGTGTAGTTACCTGGACCCTCAAACTATCCCGAAAAAAGGGACTTCACCAACCACATTTTGGGGCAATACGCCATGTTTAAGTCGGAATTTTGAGGGTCCAGGTAGTCTCCCACCAATTAACATGGAACCTGACAGTCCTTTTAAAAGGAAAATGGTCCAAACCAGCACCATTTCCCCGAAAGTCGAACGGTTCCATGTGAAGAGGGGAGGGTAGGGTCGGGACTTAGCTGATATGCGGATCTCTGGCGGTCGCATTTCGTCGCAGGGGACGCTTCCGGCGAAGGCTTCGGCGCCATACAGCCACAGGAGCTGCGGATAGGATCCATTTTTCTGGAAAGCCCGAGAGGTGATTTGCATAGGTGTCCTTTTTGGTTGTTTTGGTAGAAAATAGATGGCCCTGGCGTACCTGGTCGTTTAATCATCTACCAGGGCCATCTATTTCCCCTAAAAGGGCAACTGTAGAACAGGGGATACCCTCAACAATGAGACTCTTCCCCCCGCAGGTTCCCGCACTGTGGGTACTATTCAATGTACAACAGACTCGGCAATGGGGTGGGGATGTGGATCCTTAGCCCCGCTACATGGTCCAAACCGGGGCAATGGTATTTGCTTGGTAGAACGAGCTCACCACGATTCAGTAAAACTAGGAGCAGTCTCTCGTTTGGCACCGAGAGCCATCTCGCCCTGAGAGGACCCTCAGATGCAGAGGCCGGGAAGTTGCGCTTGCATGTTAGAAGAGCTGCTGACGAAACTGCTGGTAGTGATCTGTGGTCAGTTTGAGGCACAGGGTTTTACGGCAATGCGAAACTAAGGAAGTCCTAAAGTACTAAACTAGTCATGGCAATCAACTGATTTCTCACAGAAAGGGTCGTTTTCACAGCGGTCTGGGAAGGGCATCACTCAGATTTCATGGGTCCCGCTCCCCGCGCCCCGCGCATTTTTTGGTGCTTGCCATGAAGGTTTAGAGCTGCAGGCTTGGACTCCGAAATCCGCATGTACCCCGCTCAACGTGCGTATCGCATATGAGAAATGACCAATGCATAGCCTTATATTGGGATTGCCTTATATAGCTGTTGAGACCCGATGGGGTATGGTTTCCCGGTGACTCTTATTTAATTCGAGTACCACCCTAGGGTACACCCAGGGTATGACAACAGGCCTGAATACAAGGGTTTTGACCAATACTATATAGGCCAGTTTAGTAGATTGACGTATTCGGGCGGGGCAGGCCCCTATCGATTTCTTGCACATATGATTGACAGACTTTATTTACCGGAAATTGCAGCAAAGGCCGCACGTTGTTGGGTAGCATACTGAATTCGGTGCAAAACAAAGTAGGAACACAACCAAAGCAGGGTACGCCGTGACATACAGGTGGTTGAGATCACAAACACGCAGAGTTGGAAAACGAGGTCAATGAGTCCGAACGAGTGCAGGGTTGGAACACCCGACCATTCAACCAAACTGCGGCAGCTCATATATTGTCAGAGTCTCATGTGTGTTCATCCACGCAGTGGGCAGGTAATATTTGCTTTCACTGCCCACAACCGCTGCAAAGTTATCAAGCTGAAGGGTATGCATTGCCTACGTGGAGCCTCAGGGTATGTTGCTGAGGGCTTTAGCAAAACAAGGCCATGGCCCACGACCGGCGGAGTGTTTCCCATTTGCAAAGGGACCGAGGCTGGCGCCCTGCTCCCCCCCCCCTCACTTCCCAAGTTTCTGAACTGGAGATTGCCAGGTTTGCCTTTCGGGGAGAGACCAGTTTAGTGCAATAGGGATGCCTCCAAGTCCGCTTGTTGGAATTTGAACAGTTGGCAATTTCAGTGGAAACCACCGGTCAAATCAATTAAGTGTAACCTGACGTGGGGCCCGTGGGTGGTACTTGTAGCTGGTTGAAAGCGAGCAGGGGGAATCCAGTGACTCCTGCTAACCGAAAGTGGATTCACTTTCGCGGCGGTTCTTCTCCCAGCCAGGCTTGCGACCGCGCCTGTGCGAGGAGCGTTGCACGGGCGCCGGGCGTCGCCTCTTCTGGTTGAGTCCCTGGCTTTGGCACCGCATCGCCCCGTGGAAAGCATGTGGCGGGTGTCTCTTCAACACCGTAAAACACAGGGTTTTGTAGCATGTTTCATGTTAAAAGCGCATCCCCACCAACACCCGGTCTCTTTTTTTGAGGGTACTATGTGTACCTTGGTTCAAAGAGAAGCCAAAGGGACACTATTTTGTGGGGTACCCCTACTTTGAGTGGCATGATTGGCAGTCTACTGTTGGCTTGTGGAGGATGAACCCAACAGGGGTCCATGTCCTTTTGGGGAAACGAGTAATTTAGTGTGCGGCTCGTGCAAGTCCCCTGAATTTCATGAAGGACGGTCGAAAAGAAGCCCGGTTCCAAGTCCACCAAATGAGCGGTCGAATATGTGGGTTTCATCGACATGCCTATTGAGGGAGTTTTGGGTCAAGGGCGTCATGAAGCCTCAAGGTCCCAAGAGCCAAAGGGCAAACAAAAAGCAGGCGCTTGAGAAGGTTTCAGGTCCCCTCACCCCGGGCATTCAGAGACAAAAGGTCTTTGGATCCCCAGCAGGCGGATCCGCCGGAGGTTTGATTGCGCAAAAGACCAGCTCATCCTTGGAGTGCACTAAATTGGCTTCCGAACGGTCAGCCAAAAACCAGTTTTGAACATTTGCAAGTTGGCTTGCGGGTTTTTTGCGGTTCAGACTTTGAACCTCAGTGCGTTTGATATTTTTGTCCACGACCCCTGACCCCTGAGAGGTGGTCATTGGTCCCATGGTTAGGGAGCCCAATACCTCTGGGCGGTAAAATATTGTTCCGGCTCAAGCCAGCCCACTGGACGGGTTGCCGAGACTCATAGGGCATGTCAAACTTGTTGCTACTTGGAGCCCCAGACTGGTGATGCCCCTAGCTGTTTCCAGGGGCTTACTTCCAGTTCTGCCCCTGTTTCCCTTTCTGCTGGGGGGGGGGGGTTTCCCTTCAAAAGCAGACGGGAAAGCACATGGTTTTTCCCACTGGGGAAAGGTTTGGGGTCAAAATGGGTGCCTTCGACGGGGGTGTCCCAACCAAAAGTTTTTGGGCCCCTATTTTGAGCTCCTCTTCCCTGGAGGAAACCAAACGGCTCTGCGGAACCGGCAGTGGGATGACTGGCTGAGGCGGGATTTTGGGAACTTTCGCATAGCAACGAGAACTTGGATGACCACCCCATTTGATATACGTGGTGAATATCCCTTGGCTAGAACCTATTTGGTATACAAGTGGGTATTTTCCCTGTTTATAGGATCCCCTAGGTGGATGAGTGGTAGTATCCCTTGTTTGTAAGTCACCTTTGTGGAATCTGTAGAGTACCCCACTTAGAGGACTTACCAGCAGGGTGGTCATGTTTGGGTGCTTCCTGCTTTGGTGTGTTTTTTGACCTCCTTTGTTTGAGGGGTTCTGTTTGTTCCTAGAACCCTCCAACATGAGCATAAGCCAGGCCACTGCCATCCGGAGTCTCGATTTCCCCCTGTATAAAAAAGAAACATGCAAACATGAGGGCTCCCAGATTGGATGTTCAGTTTGGGGCTGGAAGCAGCTGGGCCAAGTTGTGGGCTTTGACAGTTGACAGGCACAGTAAACAAGGCCTGAGATGTTGTCTTGTTTTGCAGGGCTCCGAGAATCCAATCAATTTCCAACAGGACATTTGGGCCCACAACCCTGGGTCCAAAGAATGTGTTGTGGGCTAAGCCAACCGGGCTGTGAAACCCTGAGAACGCACTTTGCCACGGATGTCTATCCGGGCGCGCCATTTTTTGAACATCCGGTGGATGAAGATTGTTGAAAGGGGCAGCCGATTCGTGGTAGTCCGAAAATGGCACTCCATGGAACGCAGTCTCAAAATGGGGGTACTCCGAAAACGGTGGTGGGTATCCTTGTGATGTCCCTTTAAAGCCCACCAAGAGGTTCCCCAGCAAAACGACAAACCCGGTTTTCCCTAGTGGCGAAACACCAAGGGTTGCCCGCGGTAAACAACCAGGGTGTCTTAGCAGGTTATGGCGTGGATGCTTCCTCCCGAAACGCCTGGCATTGGGCATATTGGTGTGTTTGTGTGTGTGTGTTTTCCTATTTTTGGGGACTCCCAACAAGTTTTGGTGGCGTTCTTGGCTTCCCCGCAACTCATGGGGGAGCCTCGAAAAGACGAGCCGCCCCTTGGGCGTTCCACGCAGGGACCAGAAGAAGCAGGAGGCGCGGATGGACTTGGAGCCATCCGAAGGCGCACGCCGGATGGCCCACCGGAGGAAGCGGCTGGTGTTCGACATGGGGTGCTTCTCAAAGGGGTCCCCTTGTTCGCACAAGGGGAAGCCAACAGGAAACCAACCTGAAGGGGTCACCACCCCCCACCCCGGCTTGGACCACCCTCCCGCTCCGAATATCCTCTTTCTCTCGAGCATGATGTCAACTCATGATTAAACAACTACAGCGTTTGTTTGCTCCGGAAAACCTGGTTCTCGAAATATACCCAAGAACAAGCTGGGATATTTGGAGATTGCGCGGCCAGCAGGAGAAAAAAAGGCTTTCATGGATGAACCCCCTTAAAGGATGGCTCGTGAAGGTGGGTGTTGTTTTTTGAGGGCAGTTTCTGGGGTTGTCAGAAGTCAGAAGCAAAACTCAAAGGACAATCGCCCGTTTTGGAGGCTCCCTAAGTTTAAGAAACACTCACATTGTTATTAGTCTCAAAATGTATTGTCTTGGATTAGGCGACCCCCCTGAAAAAGAGACACCCAAATAGGGATCGGTCCCCTGTCTGGATAAGGGGAAACCAAAAGGAAACTAGCGGCTCCTACATTTGAGAAACACCCATCATTCGCTCCTCTCGTAAAGTCCTCTCGAAGGTGAATTTGCTTTTGTAGCTGCTCTTGAACTTCCTGCCTCAAATCCTGGGCGTTAGGCAAGTACCATTTTTGCAAGCAAAGACGATGGACTTTTCAGGCCACTCAAAAAGCCAGCAATGGGTATCATTGAACTGCATTTTGAAAAGCAAAGCCCTGAGGGTCCAATTGAGTTGTGTGCGGCGACCAAAGTAGGACGCCCCCTGTTGAGACGGCAAGTTGTGAAAATGGACATGTGTTTTTTTGTTTTAACGCACCAGAACCCGGGATGCCAATTAAACGGTGAGTGTCGGGTGAAAAAGGGGTCCAGTGTTGTCTACCCGAAAGGTATAAGAGGGGCAAATGAGCGGTGGGGATTTTTCTCGGGAGATCTCAACAGTAAAAGAAGGAGATGTCCAAGATTCCTGGTTACTGGGGTCTCAGAAAGAGTTTTAATGAAATTCATATGCTGAGGTTGAGACTCAAGTATGGTTGCCCTAATCTGATTATATTTTGGGTGTCCCCTGAACTTGGCAAGGTTCAACTGTTTTGTTTAACCGTTTGGAGTTTGCGAGTGTGTCATGCGCACAAAACGAATTGGGCTTTTGACCTCTCGGAAAAATAAAGGGCGGTTGCCCTACCAGAGAGCCACCCATTTTTGTTGGACGAGCTCACCGATCCGGGGGCAAAAAAAGAGCTCACAGCTCCTCGGCTGGGGATTTCTCCTTTCAGGGTTTGGAAGTACCTGGAGTCTCCTTCTGAGAAACGGGTCCATGACCCCTTTGTTTTTGGTAATGACCCCATTTTTTAAAGGGTCACAGAGACTCCAGGAATACTCAAACTTGCAGAACAATGCACACGCACTAGAGGAAGTTCGGTTTGGCAAGCCCAAGACCTGGCTCAAGACGGCGACTCGCTTGTATGCCCATTTGGGGGCTGCAGAGTAGACATGGATGTCCCAGACCTGCGGTGGTGTCCTTTTCCTGCTTTTGTTGAGTTGCAGGGGGGATTTTCTTTGAGAGATCAGCTGCCCCAAACCGGTGCGCCGCTTTGTTTTTCCACTGGCCGCAGTGCTGTGAAATGTGGAGCTTGATGTCGGGAAAAGTGAGATGGAACCCCCAGGTGATGTGATTCAGGTGAATGTTGGGTTCCAGATCAGTGGGTCAACATGGCTGGCCTTTGGTCCAAGGACCTTCTGCTCGTTCGGGCTGCGTTTGTCGCAACCCACTGTTTGATGAATTCCGTGGTTCCTATTGCCTTTGGTTTGCGTCCATTGCACAAACCTTCCAGTGGCAAAATCAGTGGGTCAATTTACCTGCATGGTCTGTATAGCAGATAACTGAAGGGTTTTCGCTTTTGGGCGTCGCAAAGCCGCCAGGCGGGCGGAAGTCCGATCTGCGCGGAGGCCGGGGCAAGCGCAAGCTCGATCAACTCCGAGACCAGGAGCCCAAGGAAGCTGGAAGATGTGATCTCCGATCCCAAACCGAATTTGTTTTGAAGCAGGCGAAATATGAAACTTAATCGGAAAGTCGTATTTTAAGTCTGTTTGCCCCCAAATGTGGCCAAGCAATCGTTGCGACGTGGTTCATTTTGGAGCTGTCATGCTGAAAGGGGACATATAGCGGAACTACCTGACAAACGGTGGATGGACGAAATCCAGTTCACACCACCTAAGAAACCCAACGGAATGAATGGATCCCCCGTAAATGCCAACAAACTATGGCTCCCCACGGTTTCATTTCGTGGTGCGAAATGGACTGTGTCCATCCACAGTATGTCCAGCTCTTGGCGTGTTTTTTTCTTTGAATACGGATAACTGGGCGAAGAAAGAAGTGTTTCACCTGACTTGCCAGGCGTCGCCAAGAAATGTGTCCTGAATTTGGTGACCTCCAGCGGGAAACCAAACAAAGTCCCCCCCCATTTTAGGCAGCGTCCAAATGTTTGTGATGAAACTCTTGGCAAGGGGTCGGCTGAAAACTCTGGAGATTTGCGAATATAATTGTTGCTGGCTTTAAAGGCAACAAAACAGGGCTTGTAAACGCCCAGATACCAACCAGCCCCCATCAAAAAACTTAATGGTTCGGGCTTGCAAAGCCACTAAGTCTTTTGTCAGCGCTTGAAGCTCAGACAGAAAGGAAAGCACACCACATGCGGATGTCTCAAACCCTTACAAACAAAAAGCACCCAATCCGCCTTGCAAAGCCGGATGGTTCGAGGAAAACACTCTGTCCACGGAAGTAAGGGGCATAGAGATTCCGACCCGTCGGAGAAATCTTGTGATCCTACGGGCCCTGAAACCCTGAAACCGATGGGTAGCGAGCCAAGAGCGCTTGCCAAGACTAGGGGCCAAGCGGTGCCCATCCCCTGTGTTTTTCAAGGATCCTGGCAACAGGGTTGAAACAAAAACACTGGGTTGAAACCAAACCGCGAATTCAACCAGAGGACCCAATGTGTATTTCAAGCCTCTTCTTCTTCTTCTTCTCATTTGTCCCGTTGGATTTCACGTTGATCAGCCAAAGGCCTGCTTATTGAGGGTTATAGAAGATTAAGGTGCCTAATTCCTCCAGCGTCTGGCGTCAGGTGTCGGCCAGGCGGGAGGAATTGGGGGGGACGCGGCGAAGCAGGGAGAGTGAAGCAGGTGGCCTCCAGAGGTTTGGTACCTCAAAAGTCCCCTTTGAGGGTTCCAAGATTCATCTTAGGTTATTCAAAAGATTCTCAGGTTGTTCAAGTTTTTGCATTTTTTGCGGTCAGAACAAGGGGGGGTCTCTGGGGCGAGGTTATTGCGAAGGATGAGATGGCTTGTTTTCCCCTGGATCCTCCTCGTTGTGCCGCTCTTTAAGCTCTCTTTTGTGTGGAGTCAACAGGGGGAGGGGGGAGCAACCAGCGCTCTAGGCAGATTGCGGCTGGCGAATCGGTCATGTTTGTGTCCCATTCGGCCAAAGGATATGGTCATCACCATGATTGTTTGTTCCTGGCGTGGATTTCATGAGGAGAAGAGCGTGAATCTATGTTGTTTATCCATTGCGGGTTGGTCCACATAGTTCCATTTGTTGGGGAAAGGGGTTGTGGGGGGGGTGCGGTATATCCAAGTTTTGGCCATGATCTTAGGATAATAATGTGAAATTACTTTGCCCCTTATATGGGCATGTCCTTTTTTGGGGGACCCGGTCGGTGAATTTCCTGTCCTGTAAAAACACGACAAGGGGGACCAACTCCAAAAGACGCACACCCACATGTAGGATCAATTTCCCTTAGTTCACTCGGTAGCCTTCCATTTGCTTGAGTCCTCTGGTAAAAACACACCACCCATATTGTATATTTATTTCCTCCGTTGGTGGGAATGAACCGGAAGGGGGATTCCCGAGGAAAAAAAACATAGGGATTCCCTTGGAAAGCAAAGCGTGGATGGCTCGGTCGTTCCCTGCCTCATTCCCTGCCTCGGTTTCGAGCCAGCAAGTTTTTCGTGCAGGTCTATGGTGTGCTTCCGGAAGCCAAAGGCACGAGCTTTGTCCCGCGGGCGTCCAGAGGGTTTTTTTTCTTTTCCCGTTTCCTTCCGCAAAGCGGCGGAGGGGGGGGGGGGGAAAAAGGGGGGTTCGAAGATCGCCCTGGGTCAAATTTGCGCATCCCGGAAAGTCCCGAGATGTCCCTGGTATCGCTCCTGCCTTTTTCTGGGGGTAGTGTTTTGGGGTACTGGGGTTTGGGATGTCGTGAAGGTTTCTTTCATAGGAATCCCTTGTTTTCGAGTGTTGAATTCTGATTACCTGCCCAGATGTTTGTTTGGAGTACCTAATTGTGGGCGATGCTCACTCAAGACTGTATGCAGCTATGCCTAGGAGAGACAATGGACCACATTTGCAAATTGTTTGGTTGATTGCCCCCGTGTTTTGTGTGAGCAATCGTTGAAGTCATTGGAGGGAAGACATTAGCCGTGATCAAATCACTTGGTTGCTTGAGGCTGGTGGGGCTTTCCGAGCTTCTCTTAAGGAAGCCATGACCCACATTGGGACTGTAAGGAGAAACACTGGGGCGCCCTAGAACGGTTGTCATCTCCTTCTTACCCTTCCTGAAAGCTCTGGCACATGGGTAAGCGTGGTGGATTTCTCTTGGACGGGCAACCGCAAGCGATGGCACAGGGACCCCTTCGGACAGAGAGTTTTGACCATGGCAAATTCATGGATACGATAGATATTTATGTTGTGGTTTCTAAGGTACCAGATACCGTTTTAGAGCTTTTGAACATTTTTGAACTGCAAGCGGGTGGATCTGTTTGGTTTCGGCATGCCAAAAAAACAACCCAGGCCTTGTTTCGGGCGCATGAGGGATGGAAAGGGCTGGGCAATATCCTATGCCAACAGCCCAACAAATTATGGGCCTCACTGGGGCCTAGCTCCCCCAAAATTGGCCGAATGATCAATAGGATGTATGTTAAGGCCCTTGTGCTGGGGTGGCCTCATAGTGCAAAAAAATGGGCCGAAGGCTGAACGTGTCGCTGCTGTTGGGTTTTCGACCCTTAGAGGGCTGTTGGCAAGCATGGCTCCCAAATTTGTTTGCCTGCGCGGGCTCTTGCCCTCTGAACAAGTTCTGCTGGGTGCATGTGTTAGGTGGCAGGTATTGATCGTCAAGTTTTCAAAGAGGTCTGCCGAAGTGGATGGCAAAGTCGGCGCCTGGTCTCAAGATCAGGAGCTTCTTTTGTGGGTGGGTTTTGAGGGGAAAGCAGGTGGAAACTAGACACGTAGGAAGCACCCATCTGGGCCTCACAAAGGTTGCGTTTGCAACCTTACCCGTGCTGAAAGGTCCTTGGGAGCGTCTTGTGTCAGGTTGACTTAAGCAATATAATACACCCCTTGACTAATAGCAATGTTACGACAGCAACACCGAATTCCAGATTCCAAGAAACCAGCTAGAGAAAATTCGAGAGGAAGTCCTTACAACCCCGGATCAAGCATATTCATATCCCCCCCAACAAGGGTAGGCTGATTTTACAATTTCTTCAGGGTAGTTTGAGTTACGTAGTCCATAATGGGGGGGTGGTTCAAAGGGATGGGGGGCGCTTCTGAGGCTCCCTAAAGAACCCTATGCCAGAACTCTTAACTACCACTTAGGGATTCCAGAATTGAGGGCACCCCACGTGAAACGCCCTCGATGGCGCATGTTCAGGCGAACGCGTGGACCCGGCCAAGCTGCCCCACGGGTGTCTTCTCTGCGGCATCGCACCGCAGAGCGCGGAACAGGACGCTCACCTAGACCTCCAGTGGAGAACTTCCTTGTGACATTTGGTTGGGAGGGGTTCCTTTTGAAATTAGCCATCCAAAAAGGGGTGACCTTTTTTCCCAGTGGCCACTGGGGAATGGGGGAAGCATGCTATATTTTGAGGTTGACTGAATGCGAAGCATTGCATTGATTTGATGGGTCCCTTTTGGTTTTGAGGCCGAGTAAGTGAGTGTAGAGTTGTTTTTTGGGAAATGCAGATTTCAAGCCGCAAGGTTCCATTTAGGGAAATCAAGGGCCTGGGGTCATAGTAATTGGGCAGTTGGAACGTGGTACATAGGAAGCATCGTGCACACCGCAAACTCTCCCACAGGGTTGCGGAAACTGGGGAGGGGTTGGTTGCCACGTTTCTGAACTCCCTTTATAACCCTTCCGTGCAGTGCTTGGTCATGGTGATGTGAAACTTGTATTCAGGGTGCAATAGCCACCAACTACTGGTGAAGTTACTTGCTTTATAGTTGGAACATGAATTTGTCTCCCCCAAAATGTTTGGTGTCCATGCGGTTCCCTTCCAAACAACCCAAAAGAGTGTACCCTCAAAATCCGACGCACCAACATGGGAACGAACCAACCAATTCTGCACCATGGCTGGAGATTCTTGGACTTCCGCTCGCCCGAGCGCCCGACAGTGACAGGAGAGCGTGTCGCAGTTCAAGAAAGTGCTGTGTGAGGGCCCCAGGACCCCAGCGACGGGGCTGAGTGGCACATTGGCCTTTGGCTTTGCTCGGGAGGCAATGTGCCGCTACACCCCTGGGCAAAACATGGAACCCAGGAAGAGGGTCTGCAACAAGGAGGGTTCATCTAGAAATGAGGGTTTTGGGTGTTCATGTTAATCTGTGCCGGGTGGCTTGCTAGCCAACAAGCAGATATGCAGATCATAGGTTATTCGGCACCGGCCAATGGTGGGGCTCCCCTTTAGTTTCAGGAACGCCAACACATGATGTCTTCTTGCGTGGCTGGGCTAGTGTGCTACACAAACTGATGTAACCTGTTGGATTTCAGTTGGGGCCTACGTTTGGTCATGCGAAAGGCGAGCTTTTAATGTCCAGGTGGTTGTGTTTCCCAATGATGAATGTCAGGCGCAAGGCGACAGCACATACAATCCCATAAGGCCAACTAAGGTATTTTAAGCTTTGGGGTGGGGGGCTCCAGATATGAACATAACACACCCATAGTCAACGTCTTGACAGTTTGTTTCTTCACCTTGAGCAAACAATTTGTGTTTTGAAGGCAGGGCATTCTAAAAAACTGAGGTTTTCTTCTTGAAACCCAAACCAAATGGTCGTTTTCCTACCCGAAGTTTGCCTGAAAGTGGGGCAACATTGACTCACTTCCCGAGTTCCTGGACTTTGGTCACGATCGGAAGTCTTCGAATTCAGGTCCCCAACAAAAGAACGGGGTCGATGTCTCGCTGCTCGACCAGGCCTTGCCACGCTGGCCTCCGCGCTCTATGCGGACCTGCCCAAGGCGGAGCTTCGGAACGCCACGTCGCAAGCCCGTTGACTTCGTCCCCCCGGCCCACAGCTAACCGTTGGCAGCCTCAGCCTTGGACTCAAGTTTCCAGTAGCTGACATGCAGATGGGACGTCCATCTGAAGTGAATATTACGCTATATCTGTTTCCCTGCTTTTAAAGGAGCTTGGCATTTGACTCAAGTTTCAAGCTGAATGAATACGGTGTATGTTTGCCCTTTGTTGGTTTCAAAGGGAATCTGTCACTAGACAGAATCCGTTCCCCCATTAATGAATGACCCCAATTAATAAAGAAATCGAAATCCGGGGCCCGGGACCAGATTTCCACTCCGCACAATTGATTTTTTAATTGAGCCAATACTAAACCCTTACTAAAGTCTTGGAATCCTTATTAGGGGGCACTTTTAACAAGCTTCCAGCCCTACTTTTAAAAAGGTGGGTTCCCCAAAAGGTTGTTTCCCCAAAAGGTGGGTTTCCCAAAAGCTGTCTAGCTTCGACTGTCTCTCTCCCGTACATGCTGGCTAATTAATTACCTAACCTGCCTGGCTGCAAACAAATAACCAGTAAACTGAAAAACAAATATACTGATACATAAACATTTCCATATTGAACCGCTGACTCGCGGACCTTACAATTCAATCCATTTCCTCCAAATCCTATGTGAATCTTCACATTGTTAAAAAAAAACCCAAAAGCACCCAACCCCAAAAACCCCAATTAAAAAAATAATAATAATATATTGTCGGGAGGATTATTTTGTTATGATGGGGGGGGGCGTATTTATTAATAGGAGGGTGAGATTAGTCTTGTATTTTTACAGAGGATGAACAATGCGGATGGAGGGTTAGTTACATGTGGCAAAGCTTGAGCCAGTTTCTATAAAGCAAAAGTTCTGCCAATATGACCCCCCTTCCCCGCCCCCCACCCCGTTCCCCCACCGGGATCGCCAAAAACATGCAAGTCGGGTCTTCGGAGCCCTTGGGTTCACAGGCCCGTTCTGACGTGCCCGGATCGAATCATCCTTTGTGCCTTTTGCTTCGCTCACTTCCACTTCCATTTTGTGTCAAGGTCCGAAAAGTTGATGCACCTTTGTCCAGGTCCTCTGGCAAGTGAGCAAAGGTGTCGACAACCAAAAGTGAAGGATGAGACCAACCCAGGCTCTAAAGAGCATCATTTGTTGCGGAGCAAACAGGAGTCACACGTCACTGTGATGGTAAACACTTCAAGCTACTCAACATGATTGATACACATCTGACATTGCGATGATATTGCGATGGAGCATGCTTGCAAGCCATATACAGAGTGAACCAAGCCTAGAGTCTCTTGGACCTGGATTAGGGCCAGAGCTGACAACATCCCGTCTACGGAGACCACCCAAGGTACAGTCCATAGCTACACCAACATGAAATTTAACAGACAAGCGCAAACAACCAAAGAGGTACATCCAATCGAGGAACCTACCCCCTGACTCCAAACACCTGTTCTTTTGCACGAAATGAGCCCTTTTTCAGACACGATACATATACCAAGAGCAAACTTACGATAGTTCCAAAGCAGACCAACTCCCCCCCTTCCCCCCGAGGGTCAAGAAGCCTTTTCGAGCTAAACTACGCTGCCAACTTGGGGCCAAGTAAGTTTCCTCACTGGTGGGACAGTCTTTGGGGGGTTGTTCGTTTTCTGAAAGTAGCACCAGTAGCCAGTAGCCCAGTTCTTCCAACTCTCCCTTTCAATATCACCGTAGGAAACCGCAATCTTGGATGACCGCCACATGTAGTAAGTGTTTAAACTCCCACTTAAGTTCTCCAAATATGAAGGATACACCTTATACTTATTTTCTGCTGATATTGAACACTTACAAAGGTAGTCATCCAAGATAGGAAGCCATAGAGGTAAACTTAGGCTTTCCCCTTCAAATCACAGCTTTTGAACTCTTGGCGGAAGGCGGGTCCCTGAAACGGTTTGCTTCCTCTTGGCTTCCTTTGGAATACCACCCAAACGGGGTCCGCCTTTCCTGGACCCCCGACCAACCCCGACCTCAGGTGGTGGTAGCTGCCTGGCTTCTGAGCTCCGACTCTCGCACGGAGTCCCTGGTGCTGCGCAGTGCCATCCTGACCATCTCTGGCTTGCACCTTGGGAGCAGGCGACAACTGCCGTATGGGTGGCTCGTCGTTTTTTCTTGGAGTTGGTACCCCTTTTTTGGTGGTTTTAAAGGGAACAACCACTCACTCCCTGAGTTACTGGACTTAGTTGTTTGGGGTTGGACCATTTTCACAAACAACAAGTTCGGACTTGTTTTTGGCCAGCCGCTCAGTCAGTGACATGGGGCTGGACTTTTTCCGGATACATGTTTTGTGGTTTGTTTGAAAGTAAACCACAGGGAACCCACATTGAGGGGGATCGAATAGGAGCCCACGAATGGGTTTTTCCTGTTGGTTTCCCTTTAAACCAACCCCGAACAAGGTACCTCAACAGAAACAATTGCCCAGAGGTGCTCCCTGATTGAAAGGGAAACCAAAGGGAGCCACCCATTTTGGAGGTTCCGAGTCGTATTTTGAGACACACCCATCCAGGGTTGTGGGCCCAATTTCTAAGTTTCCTTCTTGGTTTTGCTTTTCTCGCCCAGATTCCAATTCTAAGACCCAGGGTCGAGACCCTGAAAATCGCGACTGGGCGAACGGAACCCCCAGAGTTGGGCTGGGTGAACTTCTGGGTTAAAGTCTCAGACTCTCTACTCTGCAAATGGCCACAGGCTTAACTGAGCTTTCCTGCGTGCCTTGGCTTAGTTTGTCTTACCCAGTGGCCCAGTGAGTCCCAATCACCACTACAGTAGGTTGTGGAAAGGAGGTTCCCCCTCGAAGGTGCGTGCGCCTGACCAAGTGCGCAGAGTGAAAGACGGGAAACATCACCGTCAGCCCCTACTAAAGGCCACCAACTAGGGGCTCCTCCCACGTGTTTGTAGTTTACCTTGTCTTGTTCTTTGTCTAATTTCACCCTGAGCCATCTAACCATGTTTTTTGTTCCAAAACGATGGCTTGCCCATGATCAACCGGATTCCAAAGTCCTCTGAGAGACCCAACACGGAAGGAGTCACTGAAAGGGGCTCGAGATCTGAGCTCCCGTCAGATTTCTAGCTGTACTTCCTTGGTTGCTCTTTGGTTTGACTGAGATACTAAGATACTACAAGACCCTAAATCATGACAATGGGTTGTGGGGTATTTTAGGTACGTTAGAACCCAATGTAGTCATGATCATATGACTATATTAGTAGTAATTCTGTAGCCCTTTATGTTGCTTGGCGGCCAGGACATCGCTTCTCAACATCCCAAGGGTCCAATGGATAGATTTTGGTGCAACATGAGCCCTCGAATGCAGCCCCAATGCCGCAAGCCGGAGTATGGCTTTGGGTCCAGCTGGTTCTGATCGCACCATCGGAATCTCTGCCTCCTTTCAGTTTGAACGTGACCTGGGCGCATGTTACCTGAGCTAAGGTTGAGTGGAGTGGTCTTTGAAGGCGAAGACATGCATCTTTGCGCAAATTTGGGGAGACTTAACCTTGGCCCAGGTACATCCTGTGGGCGTTGGCTATGTGCTTGCCGCTCGGAAGGAGAGTCTGGCGAACAAGCCGTGGGTTTTGGGCCGGAGCCAGCCACCACATCCTGGTCGCTAAAGGCAAAACGGCGCCCTCTGAGGGCCCCACATTTTGTGAATTCCCCAAACCGGATCTGCCCCCTTCAGGGGCTTGAACCCGAAAACGGTTTCAATTCCAAGATCGGACAACTCCGGCTTCCGATGTTTGGTCTGTTGGAACCCCAAAGTTGGATGCGTACATGGCTGGAAGATTGCCATTTGCCTAACAGAGTCCAAGAGCTCACCCTAGATGGCGGCTCCCAATCGGAATCCCCAGAAGGGCGGGACAGCCTAGTCTTGGGCCAGGTCAACCTTGTTGGAACCAAGATTTGGGTGTCTTTGTATTTGGGTCCAAAAGTGAGATTCCTGACATGAGTGTTGGGTTCCAAGGAAACATACCGCCTCAGAGCCGCCGCCTTTTCTTCTGCTTTGCAAAGCCGTGTTCTCTACTGGGGTCCCCAAAAGGACATTCCGCTTCGAAAAAGGCATTTGTCTTTTCGCTGCAATATGTTGCTTTTGGCTTTGTTTTTTTCTCGGATTGTTTTTTTTGTCTTCTTTTTTTTTGGCGGGGGTGCCATGTTCATCTTGAGGAGAGGTGTTGATGTTTCGCCCAAGGATGACGGTGCTCGAGAGACGCCTGAGACGCCTGCGCGGAGATGCCAGCCACGCCGTTGCAGGCATCAGCCACTCGGCGTAGACGGATGGAGACCTCGTCTCGGAGAAATGGCGATTCTCAGTACACGCCAAGTATAGATCTTTTATTTGGGTGTGTTATTTTTTGGGGGCCCCAGGAATTGTTGGCGTCCTTTTGGTGTTGCTTTGAAACCACAACAGAAGAGGTCCCTCAAAAATGACAGACACAATTTGAGAGAGCGAGTATGCTATCCATTGCTTGGCGTTCCCTAATCCGGCTTGCAGAGTTGGAATCTTATGGGCATCGGGTGGACGGGTCTCGGGAAATTTAGGTGGACTAAACCTGGAATTGTTCGATAAAAAAAACCCTCGGATTTGGGCCAAGAGTGGGGACTCACAAGTGGGATGAACACCAGCGAGAATATGGCTTGCTTCTCATTGAGGATGTCGGAAATCGGCCCCCTGAAAACACCCCGGTTGCCAGTTGCCACCCCCAGTTCTTGTGGTCTTCCGTTGTTCCTTTTCCTTGGCTGAGGCTCATACACCTCATCCTTTCCCATAAGCCCCTGATTGGTGCGTCATTTCCAACTTAAGACGCAAGGCAAAGGAAACAAACAGGCAACAAACCCTGGTTTCCGCCTAGTTCGGGAAGTTTTTGGAATGGTCTCCATGCCAAAGGCGGCCTTTCTTTTGGCCGACTGTGCGCCAAACACAGCACCCTGGAGCCAAACACCTTGGGGGCCAAACATTGCGGAGAAGCAACTAAACAATCGTCTCGGTTTGTATTCTTTTGGGTGTCCTGGCTGTGCCTTAAGCTAGGGAACCCCTGGATGGTGTCAAAGAGAAGCCGAAAACAAGCCACCCAAAAGGGGCTCTCCTATCTTTGAGGAGGACTCAGGTCACCCAAACTTTTTTCTTGGGTGGAAGTGTTGGAGCAACCAAACACAACCCTCCTTGTATGTTGGTTTGGGACCCGCTGTGCGGGTGGTGTCCTCTCATCCAAAAAGGACACTCCCTGAGTTGCTGGGCTTTACTTTTTGGTGCACTTTGCTGGCATTGCCAAACAGTTTGGGTACTTTGGCCAATCAACTCTGAAATAACTTCCCGTTTCCTCCTTTGGGTTGTCCTCTTCCTGGCCATTCTCAAAGTCAACCCAGTTCAGTGATTGGTTGAAGGGAAACAAGCCATTTGCTGACCTGGTGTCCTCTGGTGTCCCTTTTTTGGGACCCCTTCCAATGGCTTCTCGATTGGTTTTCCCCTGTTTCCTCTTGGTGTCCAACTGAAAAGCCAACCAAGAGAAAGTTCCCCCCGCCCCAAAAAAAAGAAGACACACCCCCTGCATAAAGGCAAGCCCCTCTCCGTTTCGGCCTGAACCAAAGGCCGTGTCCCCCCTAAAAAAAAAAGGCGACGAACAGACGCCAACTCTCCCCGTTTCGCCGCCTGAAGCAAACGTGTCCGGAGGCCTCAGGGGCGCCTCCGTAGAGGCGTTCCAGCGGCGGCTCCTGGTCACCTGGCACCTCGACTCCAAAGTCCACGACCGGATCTGAGCCTCCGGGGATTTTTCTTCCTGTTTTTTGGGCCCACTTTTGGGCTTGTTTTGTTGGTACCCTTGTAAAAGGTGGTTTTTAAAGGGAACTCAAAGGGAACTCACCCAAAAAGGGGGACCTGGAGTCTCCTTCTGACCCTGGAAACATGGTTGGTCAGTACCCAAAATAAAGGGGTCACGGACCCATTTGTAAAGGGTCAGAAGGAGACCCCAGGCACTTTTGGATAGGGTGCCAAGCGGTTTTGGCTGGATCCTTTGGGCAGATGAGATGGGGGAACCTGCTTTTGGCGAGTTTGAATGGGAACCAACAGGGAAGCCGAAGCCATTTTGGGGATTTGGGGGTTCCCCCAAGAAAACCACCCCCAAAGTGTGCTGTTTCTCCCCAAGCACATGGGTCCATCTGTCATTGGAGAATGTTTGAGGCGTAAAAAAGACAAGCGATCTTCCTTCGAATGTACCCAGGGATGCCATGGCTGGTCCATCGGGTGTGACGGAAAACGGCCCGTTTGGGACCTGGTGGCAACGAATGGCTCGTTTACAGAAGGTCTAAGGACCATTTCGGGAGAGCTTAGAGCAACCCCAGCAATGTTGGGGTTATGTGGCCTGAGCTGTTTGTTTCAGTGTTGTTGGCATGGTTTGGGTTGTGTTGTTGTGTTTGGTTCTGTTTCTTTTTTAGTAGGGGGCTGCACAAAATAGTGTTTTGTGTATAGTTAAGTTTGCTTTTTGTTTTGTGTTTGATTCTTTATTATTATTATTTTTTTATGTAGTTGGCTGCCAAAAAGCCGAGCGTTTGCTACCATAGCACCCATGGGTAGGCAAGACATATCCAGCGCTCTGAGGCAATCTCCAACGGCTTCCTTCGCAGAGGACTGCATGTCGTTTTGTAGCTGCCGTGGGATTTGGGGAACCCGGTCTTGGGACCCTACCTGGAATGCGCCACAGGAACTCCAAAAGAGTTGCCAGCCTGGTTTTTCCCAGAACCCAGCGCAATTACATACATCCTTCACTAGTGCGGGTTGATTCCAGCTTTCTAATGTCTTGAGGTATCAGGGTTGCAAGAGTATTGACAGGGATTTGTAGGAGCTCGAAAGCCGCTGAACAATTGGATCAACCCAGCCAACCCACCCAATCCATCCACTACACCTCCTCTTTGCAGACTTCTGACGGCAGGGCCCCCTACCGGACGAGATCCTGTGCGCGGTGCAGCCGTTGGGCCAAAGCAAGCCCAGCATGCTGCAGCACCTTGGACGGCTCCAAGTATGTGTCATTTTGAGGGTACTCTTTTGAGGCCGTAACGGGACAGTAAAAGGGGAAGCAACATAGATAAGGTCCCCGCACCATATATGTATGTATATATATATAAGGTCACCTACTGTGGATGAATCCTCCAGCAATTTGAAACCCTCGTTGAAACCTCTGTTTATTGGTATTTAAGTTGGGGAATCTAATCATTCTGAACGGTGCGATTTCGGGATTGCGCAACCATCCACAGTTGACACAGAAATCTGTCTGGAGTCTCCATGACTTTAGAAATGGGGTCATTACCCAAAACAAAGGGGTCATGGACCCATGTTTGAAGGGTCATGGAGACTCCAGGATAGCATTTTCCCTAACCGGTTTACTCTTGGGTGAGTCTGGCCGCGCTTCGATTGACACCAGGCACTCAAGCAGCTCAGAGTTTTGTACTCCGCAGACTTGCGATTTGTCTGGGGGTTGTTGGAACAAGGAAATCAAAGCAAGACTGCTGGGTTGGATCTTTAAACATTCACCTCTTCTGTTTTTCGGAAATCAAGGGTTTTCCACTGAACCCACGAAACAAAAGAGGAACAAAAAAGCTTTTTGCAGATGGATATATGTCTGCTGGTAATATGGATCAGAACTGAAACATGGGTGTAGGCTAGGCCTGTTCTCGCAGTAGCTGTTTGTTTGCTGCCTATAGACCAGGTTTGCTTTGGCCCCGAAGGCACAAGATACGTTAAACTCCTACCCACATCCCCAGTGGGTGCATATCTGTGGTTTCCGGTTTTGTCGGAGGGGGTTTCCCTTTGGAATCAACGACCAAATGAAAGAGTGCCATGTTTTTTACCATGGCCGTCTCGTGCCTCCAAATGCAGGTCCATGGACAACCCTGATGTTAGATTCGTGTGTTGATATCATTGACCAGTCGAACGATCGGTGTTTCTTTTGTTGCTTCTTTTCGGATGGGTCATATGTACATACATATATATGTATATACACATACACAAGCACGTATGTATGTATGTATGTATGTATGTATGTATGTATGTATGTATGTATGTATGTATGTATGTATGTATGTAT
>CAUJNA010003395.1:186951-344451 GCA_963377175.1 Effrenium voratum | reverse complement strand
TGGCCACACCTCATTTGTTTTTTTTTACGGTTGCCTATGTTTTTATGTTTGTTTGTTTTTTACTGGTCCTCTTTTTTAGGTTTCCTATATGTATATATATGTATATATATAGATATTTGCGGTTTCCTATGGTTTCCTATGGTTTCCTATGGTTTCCTTTGGTTTTATACGGTTTCCTATGGTTTCCTATGGTTTCCTATGGTTTCCTATGGTTGCCTACGGTTTCCTATGGTTTCCTATGGTTGCCTGCGGTTTCCTATGATTTTCTTTGGTTTGTCTTTTCAGTTTGCATTTGTCTACCCTTGTGCCATGTCGGAACTCCGATTGGACACTTCCGGACTTGTGATGGGACCGGCTCGGTTCTATTGCGCTGTAGCCTTGATATGCAGCTGAATGTTCACAAGCCACGGTCAACTTGTCTTGTCATTGCCTCTAGAACTTTCGTGTTGCCTTTGATCTTGGTTTCTCTGAAATTGACTTTGCGGAGTTTCCCCCTTGATGACATCGCTTATTTGAGTCTTTTGAGGATGTTTCTACAAACCCATACAAGGAATTCTGGGACCTCTCCCCGTCTTTGTGGGAGTGACCTGGCTGCTTCCATCTCCTGCAAACCCTCCCAGCCGCTAAACGCTTGTTGCCGAGTTGGGTCCTTTGGGGCTGGTAGGGTCCCTTTTTTCTAGTTCAACCTCATCATTCAGGTTGACTACTATTCGCCCCATGGGATGTCGGGACTTCGGGGGTCCCGGATCCAAACGTCCCTGTTAGGTTATCCTCGGGAATACATGTTGGCGAGCAACGCAGCAGTGGGCTTTGGCCAATCTTGGGGAGTGATATTTATGCTTCGACTTTTCGTTTGGGGGAAGCTAGACAAATGGATGGTGGGCCTTGCCCCTTTGAGCTTGCATTTGGAAATGGCCAGGGGTTCCCGTTGCTTCCCACTTGGATGTTCAACCAACTTAGTAGGTCCTAACCATGGTTAGCCAACTAACCCCAGTAAGCCCACAACAAGACCAAGGTTGCAACCTACTTTCCAAGGTGAACATCCCAGCGAAATGGTCGCAAGCCAACTAAACCCAGTAAACCCACTTGTAACCATTGGTTGCAAGCTACCTACTCGACGTCGGTTGAACACAACTAACCCCAGTCAACCCACAAAAAAACCCATTGTTGCAACCTTCTTACCAAGTTCAACCCATGTAAGCCAACATACCTGGAGTCTTCATGACTTTTGAAAAATGGGGTCATGACCCAAAATGCAGAATTCATGGACCCATGTTTGATTCGGGTCATGGAGACTCCAGGTAGCCTGCCTAAACCTTCTTCCGAGTTCAACCCACCTAAATGCAGCTAACTGGTCACAAGCCAACCAACCCCAGTAGACCCACTCATAGCCATTGGTTTAAACCCGGCTCCGAATGAGACGTTCCGGAGCTCCAGGCGCTGGGTTCCTGGACCTGGCCCCAGACTGCGCCTACGTGGTGCTGCTGGCGCCGGCCAAGAGCGGCCTGCTGCTCGGCAGGCGCCGGCTTCGGTGACCTCGGGGTGGGGTAAAACTGGGGTCACCACGGCGGCTGGTGTCGTTTGTTTCTTCTTTTTTATTGTCTTGTTTCCTCCCGTGTCTTTTTTTTGTGTGTGTGTGGGCCTTTTTCTCTTTTGCTCCGCGGTTCTTTTGCTTCTTCTTTTGTTGGGGGTGGGTGGGTGGGCCTTTAGCTCCGCGTTTCTCTTTCTTTTCTTTTTTTTGGGTGGGGGGCTGTATTTTGACAACTACTAGTCTATCAGCCATTCATGTGTGTTTTTGAGGGTACCCCATTCTTGGCGGTCTTAGAGGAAGCCAAAGAGCCGGGAAAAGGGTTACAATCCTCTTGGAAGAAAGACACCACCTAAGTCGCGATTCCGATTGCGCCTCGTGTTCCATCTCAAAGGCTAGTCTTGTTCCGCGCATGTTGCACGCAAGCCATGTTTCTGACCAAATTCACTCAGGAAGTGAAGGAGTGTAACGACCAAAAGTCTCCATACCACCACGACTTTCTGTTCTGGGACCATCAGGGCACTTTGACATGGAAACACGTTACAAGAAACCTGAGGTCAGGTCAGCTCGACCACACCTTGGTTCCCAGGTGGGAATTGAGGGAATGGCCACTCAACACCATTCCCACAAGACCCCAAAACCGCTTCATTCCCAAGAACCCCCACTTTAAGGCCCCAAGACCCGAAAAGGGCTTTTGACCCCCACAGACCTCTGCATTTTCTCCCCAAACTCCTCGTGCCTTCCCACGAGATTTCGGGATAGTCTCCGATCGCACGAGAGGCCGCTGCGGATCAGCTGCCGCACACTGCCGGCCTCGGATCCTGCGAGCTTCTCCCTGAGGCGCGGCGCGCGCGGGGCCTTTCGGGCGCTCGGCGTTTCTCGCGCGTTGATTGAGCGAACCCTGGAAGAAAGGCGGTGGAACTGGAGTCGCCACGCTTTTTCAACTTGTTGGGTTTCAGAAATTCGATCCCTTGCATGGAGATGGCGACTCTTCCGACAGCGCAACTGGGAGCTTGGCCCTATGGCTCAAGCAAGGCTAGAGATAATCTGAACATATTGTTTTCTGCGAACAAATTTGGGCTAAGAAAAAAGAAGCGCAAATCACGGAGTTTCCCGTCCATGGCAACACCCTAGAGGTAAAAGCCTCCGATACCTAGCCCTGCGCTAGGTGCCGCTATTGGGTGACCTGGGGGAGCTGGACATGGAAAATGGGGCTCTAACTTGGGCAACCTTTCAATACTCAATCATACCAAACCCATTAGCTATGTACATGTACACATATATATATATATGTGTATTATATATATATATATGTATACATATACATATGTGCGTATATGCATATAAAATTATACAGATTTATACGAATTCAAGATGTTCTTTGTGCATCCCTAGAGTCTGGTTGCCGATGGCTTGCCTTGCCAAGCAGTGTGTTGTGGCGGACAGGGCCCCAACCCTAAGACACTGACCCAAAGAGTAGGGGGTCAAGCCGCAAGGAGCATTGCGTCCATGTTGCCATCTACCAGGGCAAGCCATTTTCAGTACCTTTCTTTGACCCACAGCCATATATAGTTTTTGTTGTTAAACCTGGTGGTGCGCGGCGGAAGCCAAGCACCGGCCGCGCGAGGAATCTGGGCCCTACTTGGGCGGAAGTGGCCTGGTCCGGCGGCGCTTCCGCCCGGAACCATAGCCATGGAAGGCTGAATGTACAGGCCCATTTTTTCTGAACCCATGGCCATTTTGGACCGTTTGGGGGCTGATTCTTTATAATTTGTTGGATACTTTGGGCGCTGATGTTCCGCAACTCAGCCAAAGCTAACGGTTAATTGACTCATCATAAACTAGGGGTTCATACCAGGCGTCCATATATGGACGTGCATTCAGCGTGTGAATGTGACGGACACCCCGGTATAACTGGTGTATTTGGGGTGATCGTTTTCTTGTGTCCATGGTACCCCACTTCCCAGTTGGCTGAACCCTCCGGTCCCCAGACGCAACATGGAGCCAGGGGCCCGGGTCCCTTTGAAAGGAAAATGGTCTAGCACCATGCTTGTGGAAGGGAGGGTAAGCTCTTCAGTTGTTTGATTCTCACGTTTAGTGGGCTGCAAACAGAGTTTTTTTTGCACGGCCAAGGATTGGACAGTGTTTGAATCAGCAGTGTGCAGATGGTTTCCCCTAAACTGGATAGAACCCCGGAACTGGGGGAAAACGGTGGTTGGCAGCGATGGTCAACCTTTAGGGTTCAGGATGTGGACCCCCCAGCATGATTTCGGTTGGTTTCCCTTTAAAGCACCAAAAAATCAGACAAAATCAGGGGTACCCTCAACAAAGACACCCCCAACACACCCAATGGTTTTAGACCAAAAAGGCTGAGAACCACGACCATAAGGTTTTTCACAGCTGCCACTGCAAACACTCGTCCGCATAGTTGGTTGGCTTCAATTTGCACAGTGTATGTGTGTGTGTGTGTATTTTTGTTTTTGTGATTGCTTTTTGAGTTTTTTTTTTTGGGGGGGGGGGCGTGTTAAAGGGACACCAACAGGAAACCCAAGATTTGTATTTCAAGTCTGTAGAGTTCCCCAGCATCAGATTATAATTTATACGATATGACATGAAACATGGCACGAACAAATGAGTTTGCAAGGGTGAATTGTAGGGTTCTTGGAGGTCGCTTGATTAGCAGACCTTGGACATCCCCCCCCTTCCATCTTTGTTTTACTTTTTTTGTGTGATGAATTGACTCTTTGAAGCAACTTTTGGTCAAGTTTCCCCTTGGTTTCCCTTACTTCCCTTGCTTTCCCTGCGTCTTTCTTGAGTGCTTGTTTCAAATCGGAAGGAAGCCAAGGGACACCGTCACTTTTTTGTTTGGGGGGGTTGACCCACCAAGCTTTTTGGGCGGGCTCCCTGCTGTCAATCGACGAATCCATTTCGCACCAGTTATGAAACCCAACGGAATGATTCGATTCCCCAACCTAAATACCGTAACAAGCGTTCTGGAAGCAACCATGGTTTGAAATCACGGTGCGAAGCGGATTTCGTTCATCCACAGTAGGACATCCGGAAGCAAACAAAATGATTCAGTGTTTAACTGTCTACAACCGTCACTCTCCGTTTTTGTCTCAGTGAGGGGGTGGAGACCCCGCTCAGTATTTTGGGGGAAGGGGGTTCCAACTACCTCCGCAAGCCCAGCCCTAGAACCCGAATGCATCGAAGCTCCTAGGAGCTGCTGCTGGAGCTGAAAGAGGGCGGCGCCGACGTCGGCCGCCGGGAGTTGGTCCTGGGCCCGGTGCACTGCCTCTGGGGCTTGCGGCCCAACACCCAGCGCCACGATGCAAACACACGACCCGGCCGTTCTTTGGACGTCTCGGGGTGTGTGGCTCTGCTTTTTGTTTTCTTTCAAGGGCACCCCGTGTTTTGGGGGTGTTGGGAGGAAATCACACCCATTCGGCTTCCCTGCTTTGGGTTTCCACTTCTAAGAGTCCCAAAAGGCGATCACGCGTTGTTTCTACGTCCTTTGGGCAAGTCAGTGTTTGGGTATGGCTTGGACTTGTGGGACCGAAGTTGCCATGTCCTAAATGGGTATGAATTTGCATTTACCTACGGGTTGATAAGCCGTACGGTCTTTGGAGGTTGTATAGAAGGGTCCCTGAGATCAACCAGGGGTCCATTGATCAACTGATTTCTTCATCAGTAAGACATTCAAGTCATCAAAGTCAACCGTGATTTCAGTCAAGTTTAGACCCGTCATTCATGTTGGACCCTGGGGTGAAAAACGTTACTGGGTTCTATAGGAACCCCATCACCCCCACCAGGACCCCTTGGAAGGGTCCCTCAAATCAACCAGGGGGTTATTTCTCAACTGCACCGGCAGCCTTCATTGATACATGAAATTTGGCTCGACATAGTTCTGCTCATGACAACCTGTTCTAAAGGAAATGTACGATTCAACAAAAATGACTCGAGTTGTCAGCAATCATGCGGCCGTCGGAACCCATTCCCTGTGCCATGT
Organism: Effrenium voratum; assembly: GCA_963377175.1. Lineage (NCBI taxonomy): Eukaryota > Dinophyceae > Suessiales > Symbiodiniaceae > Effrenium > Effrenium voratum. The sequence goes on along the minus strand of CAUJNA010003395.1, from coordinate 338,914 downwards.
TTTGGACTTTCGCTCGTTTGCACTTGTTTAAGCCGAATTGCGCTCGCTTTGCACTTTTGTTGCGCTCGTTTCGTTGATGACTCTTCCCCAACTCGCCCCTACCTGGGGCCCCAAAACACTGTTTTTTTGGTCAAAAGGCTTTGCCCGAAAAAAGTGGTCATACGGCCAAATACGTTTTCCTTCACTCTTTTTTTGCATATTTTATCGACAAAATACGGGTTTTATACGGCCAAATACGGGCAAATGACCGAAACAAAAAACAACCTCACGGGAAAAAGCGGGGCAAATATGCCTTTTGACCGAAGAAAAACGTGGCGTTTCGGGGCTCCAGGTATGTAAGAACATGAAACTACCGAACTTGATTTCTGCTCGAAGGCAAACAATAATGCTCGAACGCAATTGTGCAGGAAAACACGCTACACCGTGTCAATTTGTGTATCGACCCAGGGGGGAGGCATTATTTTGGTCTCCCTGGCATGCACCCGGTGCAACAAGCGTGTCTCATTTGCGAATACGTCCCCTGGAAACATACACACATATTTTCAGTAGTGATAGATTCCCTTTAAACACACACAGGGGGAAATAAACATTTCTTAGCTACATGGAAGCTTGAGAATGGGGGGCACCTCAGGAGGTTGGCTTAAGGTGGTTGTTTTAGGGTACGCGCCTAAAATTGTGGGGTTCATTTCGATTTCCCTCCAAAACCACAAACAAGAAGGTACCCTCAAAAACACCCGCGCCGATGTCACAGGAGTTGGACCGCTGGGCAGTCATCATCTTGATTGGGCGTGAGCTTTACGCAACAAATTGGGGGGCATACCTGCTTTGATTTCAACAAACTTCAACCCACAAAGCCACAAGGAAGCCCCAAGGAAACCACGAAGAAGCCCCAAGGAAACCACGAAGAAACCAAAAAGAAACCCAGAATAATTAAACAAAAAAGAAGCCCAAAACAAACCAACAATAAAACAAACATAAGCCCCAAACAACTAAACCACAAGGAAGCCACAAGGAAAGGAAACCAAAACAAAAACCAAAAACCAAACCCAACGAATCTTGGTATCTCGAAGTTCCCCAGCCCTCAACCCAAAAAAACGTCTGGATCCGAGGTACGAGGTGGCCCTTGGCCTGGTGGACGCCGAGCCGAGCCTCCAGCTCCGCGGAAGAAGTGGCGCCCGTTTCTCAAGCTGTGGACGGTTTGGGTGGGTTTGGGGTGGTTTTGCGTGGGTTTTGCGGGGGTTTTGGATGGGTGTTGGATGGTGTTGGATGGTTTTGGGTGGGTGTTGGGTGATTGTTGCTTGGTTGTTGCTCGATGTTTGGTGGGTTTTGGCTGGCTTTGGGTGGCTTTGAGTGAGTCAGGTTGTTGGACTTAGGTTTTCCTGCCACCCAAACCTCCAGCCGGGCATTTCCTTTTGTTCAATCTATTTTTGGGGAGGGGCCCTTTTCAGAATCAACCATGAAAAATCGATGCCCAAGGCCGCGGACTTCGTGCTTGGCAGTGTTTGGATTGCAAGAGGGGTCACAGCATGTTTCTGGGTGAGCTATACCGACCTCTCACGACCGAATTCACCCCAAACGGTGGTTTATGCGGGGAATAGCCCCCCAAGCACCTTATTTCAGGTTGGCGAATTGTTACTCTAGGAATACCTGGAAGCCGTTTGTGTTCAAGAAAAAGGGCGCGTAGCTGAAACCTGGGTTTACAGGTTATGAGCCCAAGGAGGACGCGGTGAAGCCATGGCGTCTCCAGGAGACCTCGGACGGCGAGAACCGGAAGAGGCGGAGGAGAGCCTGGAGCTGGTTGGGCAGGAGCTGGTGCCGGTTGGCGCCAAGGGCAAGGGGAACTCCGGTGGGAAGAGATCCGCGGAGGAGCTCGACACGCCAAGGAGGTCGACTTCGGGAAGAACGGCCCTTCAAGAAGGCTCCCGCGGTCGAGAAGGCAAAGGAGACGGAGAAGAACAATGGGCAGGTGGGCCACGTGGCGACCCTGTGGTTCTGGAACCCTTGTTCAATGAGGCCCAGATGGAGACCCTGACTCGGTGGCGGAGAGAAGCCCCCTTGATTCATGGCACCCGGATGGACCAAGAGAGACCTCGGCATCTACCTGAACCTATGGAGGCGGGTATGGAGCTGGCGGGCGCTACGAGCAGGATGTCGCCGGCGGCAAGAATGCCTGTGGAGAACCAGGAGTACGTGATGCGGCTGGTGAACGAGCTCATGGCGCAGAACCAGTGCCTGATGAGGGAGATTGAGAGCCTGAAGAACGGCAAGGCGGTGGAAGAGAGCTATGGTACCCCGGACAGTCGGGACAAGAGCAAGGTGCTTAGCATCGAGGACAAGAAGAGTGGGGACAACAGCCGGAAGCCCATGGAGGTGATGGGAGGTAACGTGGACGTGAGCTATGGCCAGAATGTGCGCGACCAGGGCATGAACCCGGACATGGCCAACGGCAAGAACAATGGAGGTGAACATGAAGATGATGATGAATCTTCATCAGAGCTGAGGCCGGCATCGGTGGCGGGCAGTGGAAAGAACGGGAAGCAGATGGACGTCATTCTGAAGCTGCTGGAGGGGATGCAGGCCATGCAACAGCAGTTGATGGGTGGTGCCGGGAAAGGAAATCAGGAGACGGTGGAGGTGGTTCGCCCTGGCATCACTGAGCTGCCGAAGCTGAGTGAACCTACGGCGGAGTCAGGCCCCATTGATCTGGGTGACTGGATGATCATCATAGAGCCGCTCCTCGCTGATTTGAGTGATTCGAGCGCTGAGTGGTGGCAGCTCATGGTCACCGAGGCCAAGGAATGGTATGCCCGCTACTTGCAGGAAGTCCCCATCAAGCGGATGAACATGATCCCGGAGACACCTACATCCCTGAAGGTGAAGAAGTGGAGTCGGGTGGAAAGAAGAGCGGTATCGATGCTGATCCAGGCGGTGCCGGAAGGAATCCGTGATGAGCTGATCTCGTCGCAGGCCGTTACGACGTTTGCGGTTCTGTGCAAGCTGATGATCGCTTATCAGCCGGGAGGATTGGCGGAGAAGGCCGTGGTGTTGAGGAATTTGGAGGAGCCAGGGGAAGCTCCATCGGTGGCGGAAGCGGTGAAGGGGCTGAGACGTTGGGTCAGATGGCGGCGACGTGCAGGAGACGTTGGGTTGACCCTGCCGGACTCAAGCATCTTGATGAGAGGCCTGACGAAGCTCACAAAGAAGGTCTTGGAGGCGAACCGGGAGTTGACTTTCCGAGTTTCGTTGGCGAGGAGCACACTGCAGGTGGACTCGGTTCCGACCCATGCGACGGTGCTGCAGTATGCGGAACACTTGCTGGCGGAGCTGGAACAGACGGCCTTTTTGAGCGAGAAGAAGGCTCCGACGAAAACCAGCACGGCAGGAGGAGACACCAAGGTCCGGAAGCTGGAGGAGTCCAAAGAAGGCCGCGATGGAAAGGAAGGAAAAGAAGGCAAAGAAGGGAAGGGCGACGGAAAAGGAGGAGCAAAGGGGAAAACCCCCTGCCGGTTCTACATGTCCGACAGCGGCTGCCGGCGAGGTCGAGGATGTGATTGGTTGCACCCGACGGACGAGACGGCTCGAGGACGCTGCTGGGACTGTGGGTCGACGGAGCACATGCGGAAGGATTGCCCGCGCAAGGTCTCCAAGCCTGGAGGAGGAGAACGGACAACGGCACCGGCAGTGAAGCCATTCAAAGCTGAGGAGGCAAGAGGAGTGGCAGAAACTCAGTCGGTGGTGGACCAGGAGAATGACAAGGACAAGAAGAAGAAGGAGGTGGTGGTAGAGGAGACAGCTGCCAGCTCCGTTACCAAGGTGTTGGAGGAGGCGGGTAAGATGTTGAGGAGCCTCAACAAGACCAGCGGTGTGAAGAATGGGAAAGAAAGGGAAAATCGGCTCGAGATGTTGCAGAAGCAGCTGGACGAGATCCGAGGAGACCCAAGGCTGAATAAGGCCCAGGTGTCGAGTTTGAGCCGAGCCGTTGGTGGATTGCTGGACTCGGGGGCCACTCATCCACTCAGAGGATGCAAACCTTCGGAAGACCTTGAGACCATGGACGAGGTAAGAGTAACCCTTGCCGGAGGTGAAGAGCGGTGGATGAGAATGAGCCCGGGAGGAATCATCATCCATGACGACCCGGATGTGGACCCGATCATTCCCTTGGGGGTGTTGATCAAAGCCCTTGGGTGCAAGGTGGAGTGGTCCGGCGTGGAATGTTCAGTGGAACACCCACGAAAAGGGAAGCTGAAGGTGACTATGAGAGATGAATGCCCCTATGTGGACAGGGCCGTGGCGATGAAGCTTCTCGACGAGCTGGAGGAGCTGAAGACAGAGAAGGATAAAGGTGAAGTGCTGGTACAGGCGCTGATTGAGAAGGAGAGTATCCAGCAGCTGGTGGATTCTCACCCGGTGTTCAAGGGAGTGCCCGACAAGGTGAAGGCCATGTTGGTGGAGGAGCCTGCAGAGGATCTTCGGCATCTACCCTGGAACCGGAGGAGGAGGAGGCTGTTGGAGAAAGGAGGAGATCCCCTCTGGTTGCACCTCTACGCAGGCGCAGAAGAAGGTTATACTCTGTCAAGAGCAGTGAAGGAGCTAGGAGGAGACAACCGGTTCCTGTTGGAGGTGGATATCCAGAGAGGAAAGGAGCACGACATGGTGCGAGGCCCGCTCTACGGCACGCTTTTGAGGCTGGCACAGGATGGGCGTCTGGCGGCAGTGGTTGGAGGACCAAACTGTCGAACGAGGAGTGTGCTGAGGCATTACCCGTTGCCGGAGGCTGGAGGAGGCCCGAGACCGGTGAGGGGGCCCGCGGTGCAGGAGCAGTTCGGGAAGGCAGACCTGACCGAGCACGAAGCTAAGGCGGTGTTCGAGGACGACGTGATGATGTGGAGGATGATGGTCATCTACCTGGCGGCGAAGAAGGCAGCACTACGAAAGGGAGGTGAAGAACCCCATTTCCTCGTGGAGCACCCAGCCAGCCCGGAGAAATATATGCCCTGAGTGTTGGTCGTGGTGGCGAACGCCGCAGTGGAGGGCAATGAAAGAGAAGGAGGGCCTGAGTGAAATCACCTTCTTTCAGAGCGTGTTCGGAGGAAAGGCCGCGAAACCTACGACGATGGGCACGGACCTGGAGTTGGCGATCCCTGAGGAGAGCCAAAGCAGCAAAGAAAGGAGGTCTACCCGTACGACCAGAGCTGCAGCAGATGTGGAGGGCTCGAAGGAGCTTGCGAGATGGGCGCCGGGACTGATGCGGTCCGTCGCGAAGGCGTTGCTGGAAGCAACAGGAATCAAGACAGCAGTGAGAAAGCTGTCGTGGGCCGAGCATTTGGCCAACGGCCATACGCCATACAGGCGAGACTGTCGTGTATGCCAGGAAGCATCCGCACAGGGACGAGCACATCGGCGCATTGCTCATCCCCAGGCACACATCTTGTCTGTGGACTTGGCGGGACCTCTGCGTCGAGGGCACGACATCGACGGCAAGAGCTGTAGGTACTTCCTCATGGGTGCCTACACCCTACCTCGTGGTGGAAAGGAAGAGGTTTGGGACGAGGAGATCGACGGATTGGCTCCGGGGAGTTGGAAGGTCCCTCAACGGGTGCAAGCCATGCGGAGGTGGAAGAGGATTGATGAGAATGCGGTATCTTACCGAACCACCCGAAAAGGAGGACCACCCTGGAGGAGCGTGAAGTGGAGAGTCACCGTGGACAATGACACCGGTGAGGTTCTGGAAAGCGTGGAGGTGACGAACCTAGAAGAGGAAGACCTTCATCGACTCTTGGACAAGACCCGCAACCTGAGGACCATCCTGTTCTACGAAAAGGGGACCAAGGGCCAGGAGGGGGAGATCCAGGAGGAGAAAGGGAGGCTGGCGGACTACTGGACCAAGAGCATCGATGGGCGAATGGTCATCAGGGTGCACAAGTCCCACCGAAAAGGGAAGTTCTTCCCGGAGGAGGCTGAAGAGTGTCCGGTCCCCATAGACCAGCTGGCGGATGTGAGGCGCACGGTCGCGAGAAAGGCCAAAGGAGGTGCGTATGAGACGGTGACCGATGATTGGAGAACTGCAGGAGCTGGCGAGCGACTGTTCGAGGATGATTCAAGATGGGCAGGAAGAACAATCTTCATGATCAAAGGAGCGCCTGACCCACCGCCTCGACCAGAATTGGTGATAGAAGAAGAGGAGTACGAGCCGGAGTTGCCACCTCTGGAAGCAGGAGATTGGGACTTTGAGCTGGAAGATGAGGCCAAGGAGTTGGAGGACGCCCAGATGAAGGCTGAAGCTGAAGAAGAAGAGGAGGGAGGAGAAGACGAAGAAGGCCTTCCACCACTACCAGTGAAGACGCTGTGGTTCATGATACCTTTGGTGAGCAAGAGCTCGCGAGAGGTTTTGGAGGCGATCCAGCAGATGTACCTCGAGTTAAGACGGGAGAATCTTCCTCTAGCCCGACTTCACTCGGACTGCGGGCGCGAGTTCAAGAATAAGGTGTTGGCGAGCTGGTGCTTGGCAAGAGACATCGCCAAGACATCAACTGCAGGCGATGACTACCGCCAGAATGGCCGTGCGGAAAGGGCAATCAGGGGGCTGAAGGATCGGACCCGACGTCTACTCCACTCTGCTGAGATGGGAGGAGAATACTGGCCATGTGCGGCTAGATATGCAGTCGAGAAGGAGAAGAGGATCCGTCTTGGGAAGCCTGCCGATATGCCGAGATTTGGTCAGGAGGTGTTGGTGAAGAAGAGAACGTGGAAGAGAAAAGAGTGGGATCCATTGAACGAGAAGGCCTACTACATGACCCCGATCGCGGAGGTGCCAAGTGGGCATGCGGTCGTGAAGGATGATGGATCCATCCAAACAGCGGCGTATGTGCTGCACAAGTGGACTCCGATGCCAACGGAAGGGCCAGACTGGAGGTTGGTTGAGAGAGGAGCAGAAAAGCCCCCGCAAGATGAGGAGCCATATGAGCTGAGGAGAAGGGTGAGAGAGAAGACTCCAAGGGAGAAGTTAGAGGAGGATGGAGCGCTGAAGTATGTGAGAAGGCTGGCACAGCTTGCAGAAGAGGAGGAAAGGAACCTGCTCAAGGACGAGCCTGAGGTCGTGGATATCATCGTCAAGAGTATCCAGAGTTTGCGGGCAGAGGAGCAGACAGTCAGAGATGAGACCCCGGAGGCGAAGCTGCACCAGGAAGTGCTGCAGACCAAGATTGTATCGGGTCGGGAGGTGGAAGAGAACTTCGTTGAGTGGAAGGAAGCCATCGTGAAGGAGATGGATTCGCTCATGCTGGAAAAGAAGGCGTTGACGAGACTATCGCCGGAGGAGGCCAAGAGGCTGGTGAACTCGGACAAGAAGGTGCAAGTGCTGCCGGGAAAGGCGGTGTACACCTTGAAGCCGGGTCTGGAGGCCCGGAAGAAGTGCCGGCTGGTGGTGTGCGGAAACTATGGAGACAGCCATGATCAGCAGCAATTGTATGCCGGAGGCAGCGACAGCGTTGCGATGAGACTGGCGGTGAAGACGGCGGCGGTCAGATCATGGGGGGCTACGACATTGGATGTGAAGTGTGCTTTCCTGAATGCCCCGCTGGCAGCGGCTGATGACGAAGGGGAGGTCGTCATTGTGATGAAGCCCCCGCAGCTGCTGGTTCGTTTGGGATTGGTCAAGCCCGGCGAGATGTGGAAAGTGGAGCGAGCACTATATGGACTTAGGCAATCGCCGAGGCTGTGGTCGGACAACCGGGACGACACGATGGAGAAGTGGCGATGGAAGTGGGATGATGGATGGCTGAAGTTGCGGCAGCTGGAGTCTGAACCCAACTTGTGGAAGGTCATCTACGAGGAGAATGGCACGGAGGTCATGAAGGGCCTGGTTGTCGTGTACGTGGACGACATGCTGATACTGGCCAGCGATTCCGTGAGGAAAAGCCTGTGTGGCCAGATAAAGTCAGTGTGGGAAGTGTCGGCTCCGGAGGAGGTCGGAAGTGAAGCGGGAGTGAGGTTTTGTGGGATGGAGCTGTGGCTCGAGAAGGACGGCACCTACCTCCTCACTCAGGAGAACTACATCAAGGACCTCGTGGAGCGGAATGGCATCACGGGAAAGTCGGCAATCCCAATGTCCAAGGATATGGCCGAGCCGGAGGTAGAGAGCGAAATCACGGCGGAGGAAGTGCAAGCGGCTCAGAAGGTAGCCGGAGAACTGCTATGGGTGGTCACAAGAACAAGACCGGACCTGGCGTTCGTGACTTCCAGGCTGGCAAGCCACGTGACCCGAGCGCCAAGGTGGGTGCAGAAGGTGGGCCTCCAGGCGTTCAAGTTCCTCAACGGGACATCGGCGGCGGGACTCACATTCACCCCGGACACCGGCGTGGGTTGGGACGGAGCTGATCGGGCAGGTTTGCAGGTCTACACGGACTCGAGCTTCGCGCCAGGAGGAGCTCTGTCGCATGGTTGCGTGATGGTGAAGTGGCAGAACTCGGTGATCGCTTGGAAGTCCAGCAGACAAGGATTTCCGGCGCTGAGTACAGCCGAGTGCGAGCTCATGGAGATGATCGAAGGCGTTGTGATGGGACGCGGTAGACGTTCTCATCAACGAGATTGAGGAGGGCGCGAACTACATGCGGTACCTCTTCGGTGACAATCAGGCAGCGATTCAGCTGTGTGCAGAAAGCACGGGAGCTTGGCGCACACGTCATCTGCGCCTACGTGCCTTTCACCTTCGGTGGAGGATCCAAGCGGATGAATGGCGAGTTCGGCATTTGCCTGGAGTCGAGATGATCGCCGACGTGGGCACCAAGGCCTTGACAGGGGCAAAGCTGAAGGAGCTCATGAAGTTGATGGGCATGAAGGCGAAAGGGGAGAGTGAAGAGGACATTGAGAAGTCAGCTCTGGTGAGACTGGAGGTGAACAAGTGTCGAGGGCTGGTGGGGGCTGCTGCATGCAAGTTCAAGGTGCGGCAGCCATGGAGGAGAATCCTGAGAAGAAGGATGGTAGTGGGGACTACGACCACTTGAAGGTCTTCGGCATGCTGGTGGCGGTGTTCACGGTCGCGGTCATGAAGCTGCTAGAGTTGCTGGCGGCAAAGGTACAAGAGCGATGGGGTGGACCGAGGATCCAGAGCATGCGAGTGGAGAAAGTCGAAGAGACAGAGGAGGTGGCTGCGTCATCGTCAACGGCTAGAGGGTCATCCACAAGGAGGACTACCCCGAGGCCTACCTCTTCGGTGGTGGATGAGCCGAGCCCTACGGCAAGACGGCCTTCTACGCCGAGATTGAATGTGGGATCTGAGCAGGATCCGTTGAGGTCCTCATCTGGTGCCGGGACTGGCTCAGGCGAGTTGGGGGCTACAGCCAAGAGGACGACGGCGGCACCATCTATGGCAAAGGGAATTGGAAAGACGCCTGTGGAGCCGAGGGGAACCGCGGCACGGAATGTGGACTGGATCGCGGTCACCAAGGGCTACAGCAAGGGCTACAGCAAGGGCTACAGCAAGGGCTACCACAAAGGAACGGGCAAACAGGCGACAGATCCTGGCAGGGACCTACGGCCTTGGTCGGAACCAGGCAGGATCGCGCGGAGCCGGTGCTGACGTCAACCCAGCATCGAGGGCCGCAGGGAGTGGTCACCAAGACATTCCCGAGCCTGAGTCGGAGGACGACGGAATCCCGGTGGAGCCTAGCGTGTTCTACACCATGACGGGCGAGAAGTACCATGCCCGCGAGAATTGCTATGGTTTGAGGAGGGCAACTCGGGTCATGGAGACCCTGCCATGCCCGGTGTGCACGACACCGGACTTCAGGCGGCTGCTCTTCGTCCATCCGGGAGCAGTGCACATCACAGGAGATGGCCTGTGGCATGTGCTGGAGACGTGCGCTGGGCGGGGAGTGACCTATCAGCCCTGCGCGAATTGCAGGAGAGGAGAGGTTCAGCGCGGCTTGAGCTAGCCCCGAAAAGGGGCGACGTTTTGACCTTAGCCCGAAAAGAGGGCAGCATTTTGTAGCAGTGCGAGCCTGGCGGCAAGGCACTGGGAGGAGTCTAGGAATACCTGGAAGCCGTTTGTGTTCAAGAAAAAGGGCGCGTAGCTGAAACCTGGGTTTACAGTTACTCTAGGAATACCTGGAAGCCGTTTGTGTTCAAGAAAAAGGGCGCGTAGCTGAAACCTGGGTTTACAGGTTATGAGCCCAAGGAGGACGCGGTGAAGCCATGGCGTCTCCAGGAGACCTCGGACGGCGAGAACCGGAAGAGGCGGAGGAGAGCCTGGAGCTGGTTGGGCAGGAGCTGGTGCCGGTTGGCGCCAAGGGCAAGGGGAACTCCGGTGGGAAGAGATCCGCGGAGGAGCTCGACGCGCCAAGGAGGTCGACTTCGGGAAGAACGGCCCTTCAAGAAGGCTCCCGCGGTCGAGAAGGCAAAGGAGACGGAGAAGAACAATGGGCAGGTGGGCCACGTGGCGACCCTGTGGTTCTGGAACCCTTGGTCAATGAGGCCCAGATGGAGACCCTGACTCGGTGGCGGAGAGAAGCCCCCTTGATTCATGGCACCCGGATGGACCAAGAGAGACCTCGGCATCTACCTGAACCTATGGAGGCGGGTATGGAGCTGGCGGGCGCTACGAGCAGGATGTCGCCGGCGGCAAGAATGCCTGTGGAGAACCAGGAGTACGTGATGCGGCTGGTGAACGAGCTCATGGCGCAGAACCAGTGCCTGATGAGGGAGATTGAGAGCCTGAAGAACGGCAAGGCGGTGGAAGAGAGCTATGGTACCCCGGACAGTCGGGACAAGAGCAAGGTGCTTAGCATCGAGGACAAGAAGAGTGGGGACAACAGCCGGAAGCCCATGGAGGTGATGGGAGGTAACGTGGACGTGAGCTATGGCCAGAATGTGCGCGACCAGGGCATGAACCCGGACATGGCCAACGGCGAGAACAATGGAGGTGAACATGAAGATGATGATGAATCTTCATCAGAGCTGAGGCCGGCATCGGTGGCGGGCAGTGGAAAGAACGGGAAGCAGATGGACGTCATTCTGAAGCTGCTGGAGGGGATGCAGGCCATGCAACAGCAGTTGATGGGTGGTGCCGGGAAAGGAAATCAGGAGACGGTGGAGGTGGTTCGCCCTGGCATCACTGAGCTGCCGAAGCTGAGTGAACCTACGGCGGAGTCAGGCCCCATTGATCTGGGTGACTGGATGATCATCATAGAGCCGCTCCTCGCTGATTTGAGTGATTCGAGCGCTGAGTGGTGGCAGCTCATGGTCACCGAGGCCAAGGAATGGTATGCCCGCTACTTGCAGGAAGTCCCCATCAAGCGGATGAACATGATCCCGGAGACACCTACATCCCTGAAGGTGAAGAAGTGGAGTCGGGTGGAAAGAAGAGCTTTTATTATTCTTATTCCATTTTTTCCTTAAAAAAACTATCACCCCCCCCCCCCCCCCCCCCCAATTCCTATCACATCTCCTTCCCCTTACCTACGCCCCCCAATCACTTTACTTCTTTTCCCTCATCATGCACGGCGTAATCCTCCCCCTTCCCCCCCCCCCCACCCGGCACCTTAGGCGCGAGAACGCTCCCCCCGTCCCCGGTGTCTCGACGGAATTTGGACCCCGCCGCCACCCGCCCCCAGCCACCGGAGCTCCAACGGTGGCGGAAGCGGTGAAGGGGCTGAGACGTTGGGTCAGATGGCGGCGACGTGCAGGAGACGTTGGGTTGACCCTGCCGGACTCAAGCATCTTGATGAGAGGCCTGACGAAGCTCACAAACAAGGTCTTGGAGGCGAACCGGGAGTTGACTTTCCGAGTTTCGTTGGCGAGGAGCACACTGCAGGTGGACTCGGTTCCGACCCATGCGACGGTGCTGCAGTATGCGGAACACTTGCTGGCGGAGCTGGAACAGACGGCCTTTTTGAGCGAGAAGAAGGCTCCGACGAAAACCAGCACGGCAGGAGGAGACACCAAGGTCCGGAAGCTGGAGGAGTCCAAAGAAGGCCGCGATGGAAAGGAAGGAAAAGAAGGCAAAGAAGGGAAGGGCGACGGAAAAGGAGGAGCAAAGGGGAAAACCCCCTGCCGGTTCTACATGTCCGACAGCGGCTGCCGGCGAGGTCGAGGATGTGATTGGTTGCACCCGACGGACGAGACGGCTCGAGGACGCTGCTGGGACTGTGGGTCGACGGAGCACATGCGGAAGGATTGCCCGCGCAAGGTAGGAGGAGAACGGACAACGGCACCGGCAGTGAAGCCATTCAAAGCTGAGGAGGCAAGAGGAGTGGCAGAAACTCAGTCGGTGGTGGACCAGGAGAATGACAAGGACAAGAAGAAGGAGGTGGTGGTAGAGGAGACAGCTGCCAGCTCCGTTACCAAGGTGTTGGAGGAGGCGGGTAAGATGTTGAGGAGCCTCAACAAGACCAGCGGTGTGAAGAATGGGAAAGAAAGGGAAAATCGGCTCGAGATGTTGCAGAAGCAGCTGGACGAGATCCGAGGAGACCCAAGGCTGAATAAGGCCCAGGTGTCGAGTTTGAGCCGAGCCGTTGGTGGATTGCTGGACTCGGGGGCCACTCATCCACTCAGAGGATGCAAACCTTCGGAAGACCTTGAGACCATGGACGAGGTGAGAGTAACCCTTGCCGGAGGTGAAGAGCGGTGGATGAGAATGAGCCCGGGAGGAATCATCATCCATGACGACCCGGATGTGGACCCGATCATTCCCTTGGGAGTGTTGATCAAAGCCCTTGGGTGCAAGGTGGAGTGGTCCGGCGTGGAATGTTCAGTGGAACACCCACGAAAAGGGAAGCTGAAGGTGACCATGAGAGATGAATGCCCCTATGTGGACAGGGCCGTGGCGATGAAGCTTCTCGACGAGCTGGAGGAGCTGAAGACAGAGAAGGATAAAGGTGAAGTGCTGGTACAGGCGCTGATTGAGAAGGAGAGTATCCAGCAGCTGGTGGATTCTCACCCGGTGTTCAAGGGAGTGCCCGACAAGGTGAAGGCCATGTTGGTGGAGGGGCCTGCAGAGGATCTTCGGCATCTACCCTGGAACCGGAGGAGGAGGAGGCTGTTGGAGAAAGGAGGAGATCCCCTCTGGTTGCACCTCTACGCAGGCGCAGAAGAAGGTTATACTCTGTCAAGAGCAGTGAAGGAGCTAGGAGGAGACAATCGGTTCCTGTTGGAGGTGGATATCCAGAGAGGAAAGGAGCACGACATGGTGCGAGGCCCGCTCTACGGCACGCTTTTGAGGCTGGCACAGGATGGGCGTCTGGCGGCAGTGGTTGGAGGACCAAACTGTCGAACGAGGAGTGTGCTGAGGCATTACCCGTTGCTGGAGGCTGGAGGAGGCCCGAGACCGGTGAGGGGGCCCGCGGTGCAGGAGCAGTTCGGGAAGGCAGACCTGACCGAGCACGAAGCTAAGGCGGTGTTCGAGGACGACGTGATGATGTGGAGGACGATGGTCATCTACCTGGCGGCGAAGAAGGCAGCACTACGAAAGGGAGGTGAAGAACCCCATTTCCTCGTGGAGCACCCAGCCAGCCCGGAGAAATATATGCCTGAGTGTTGGTCGTGGTGGCGAACGCCGCAGTGGAGGGCAATGAAAGAGAAGGAGGGCCTGAGTGAAATCACCTTCTTTCAGAGCGTGTTCGGAGGAAAGGCCGCGAAACCTACGACGATGGGCACGGACCTGGAGTTGGCGATCCCTGAGGAGAGCCAAAGCAGCAAAGAAAGGAGGTCTACCCGTACGACCAGAGCTGCAGCAGATGTGGAGGGCTCGAAGGAGCTTGCGAGATGGGCGCCGGGACTGATGCGGTCCGTCGCGAAGGCGTTGCTGGAAGCAACAGGAATCAAGACAGCAGTGAGAAAGCTGTCGTGGGCCGAGCATTTGGCCAACGGCCATACGCCATACAGGCGAGACTGTCGTGTATGCCAGGAAGCATCCGCACAGGGACGAGCACATCGGCGCATTGCTCATCCCCAGGCACACATCTTGTCTGTGGACTTGGCGGGACCTCTGCGTCGAGGGCACGACATCGACGGCAAGAGCTGTAGGTACTTCCTCATGGGTGCCTACACCCTACCTCGTGGTGGAAAGGAAGAGGTTTGGGACGAGGAGATCGACGGATTGGCTCCGGGGAGTTGGAAGGTCCCTCAACGGGTGCAAGCCATGCGGAGGTGGAAGAGGATTGATGAGAATGCGGTATCTTACCGAACCACCCGAAAAGGAGGACCACCCTGGAGGAGCGTGAAGTGGAGAGTCACCGTGGACAATGACACCGGTGAGGTTCTGGAAAGCGTGGAGGTGACGAACCTAGAAGAGGAAGACCTTCATCGACTCTTGGACAAGACCCGCAACCTGAGGACCATCCTGTTCTACGAAAAGGGGACCAAGGGCCAGGAGGGGGAGATCCAGGAGGAGAAAGGGAGGCTGGCGGACTACTGGACCAAGAGCATCGATGGGCGAATGGTCATCAGGGTGCACAAGTCCCACCGAAAAGGGACGTTCTTCCCGGAGGAGGCTGAAGAGTTGTCCGGTTCCCCTTTAGTCCAGCTGGCGGATTGTGAAGCGCACGGTCGCGAGAAAGGCCAAAGGAGGTGCGTATGAGACGGTGACTGATGATTGGAGAACTGCAGGAGCTGGCGAGCGACTGTTCGAGGATGATTCAAGATGGGCAGGAAGAACAATCTTCATGATCAAAGGAGCGCCTGACCCACCGCCTCGACCAGAATTGGTGATAGAAGAAGAGGAGTACGAGCCGGAGTTGCCACCTCTGGAAGCAGGAGATTGGGACTTTGAGCTGGAAGATGAGGCCAAGGAGTTGGAGGACGCCCAGATGAAGGCTGAAGCTGAAGAAGAAGAGGAGGGAGGAGAAGACGAAGAAGGCCTTCCACCACTACCAGTGAAGACGCTGTGGTTCATGATACCTTTGGTGAGCAAGAGCTCGCGAGAGGTTTTGGAGGCGATCCAGCAGATGTACCTCGAGTTAAGACGGGAGAATCTTCCTCTAGCCCGACTTCACTCGGACTGCGGGCGCGAGTTCAAGAATAAGGTGTTGGCGAGCTGGTGCTTGGCAAGAGACATCGCCAAGACATCAACTGCAGGCGATGACTACCGCCAGAATGGCCGTGCGGAAAGGGCAATCAGGGGGCTGAAGGATCGGACCCGACGTCTACTCCACTCTGCTGAGATGGGAGGAGAATACTGGCCATGTGCGGCGAGATATGCAGTCGAGAAGGAGAAGAGGATCCGTCTTGGGAAGCCTGCCGATATGCCGAGATTTGGTCAGGAGGTGTTGGTGAAGAAGAGAACGTGGAAGAGAAAAGAGTGGGATCCATTGAACGAGAAGGCCTACTACATGACCCCGATCGCGGAGGTGCCAAGTGGGCATGCGGTCGTGAAGGATGATGGATCCATCCAAACAGCGGCGTATGTGCTGCACAAGTGGACTCCGATGCCAACGGAAGGGCCAGACTGGAGGTTGGTTGAGAGAGGAGCAGAAAAGCCCCCGCAAGATGAGGAGCCATATGAGCTGAGGAGAAGGGTGAGAGAGAAGACTCCAAGGGAGAAGTTAGAGGAGGATGGAGCGCTGAAGTATGTGAGAAGGCTGGCACAGCTTGCAGAAGAGGAGGAAAGGAACCTGCTCAAGGACGAGCCTGAGGTCGTGGATATCATCGTCAAGAGTATCCAGAGTTTGCGGGCAGAGGAGCAGACAGTCAGAGATGAGACCCCGGAGGCGAAGCTGCACCAGGAAGTGCTGCAGACCAAGATTGTATCGGGTCGGGAGGTGGAAGAGAACTTCGTTGAGTGGAAGGAAGCCATCGTGAAGGAGATGGATTCGCTCATGCTGGAAAAGAAGGCGTTGACGAGACTATCGCCGGAGGAGGCCAAGAGGCTGGTGAACTCGGACAAGAAGGTGCAAGTGCTGCCGGGAAAGGCGGTGTACACCTTGAAGCCGGGTCTGGAGGCCCGGAAGAAGTGCCGGCTGGTGGTGTGCGGAAACTATGGAGACAGCCATGATCAGCAGCAATTGTATGCCGGAGGCAGCGACAGCGTTGCGATGAGACTGGCGGTGAAGACGGCGGCGGTCAGATCATGGGGGGCTACGACACTGGATGTGAAGTGTGCTTTCCTGAATGCCCCGCTGGCAGCGGCTGATGACGAAGGGGAGGTCGTCATTGTGATGAAGCCCCCGCAGCTGCTGGTTCGTTTGGGATTGGTCAAGCCCGGCGAGATGTGGAAAGTGGAGCGAGCACTATATGGACTTAGGCAATCGCCGAGGCTGTGGTCGGACTACCGGGACGACACGATGGAGAAGTGGCGATGGAAGTGGGATGATGGATGGCTGAAGTTGCGGCAGCTGGAGTCTGAACCCAACTTGTGGAAGGTCATCTACGAGGAGAATGGCACGGAGGTCATGAAGGGCCTGGTTGTCGTGTACGTGGACGACATGCTGATACTGGCCAGCGATTCCGTGAGGAAAAGCCTGTGTGGCCAGATAAAGTCAGTGTGGGAAGTGTCGGCTCCGGAGGAGGTCGGAAGTGAAGCGGGAGTGAGGTTTTGTGGGATGGAGCTGTGGCTCGAGAAGGACGGCACCTACCTCCTCACTCAGGAGAACTACATCAAGGACCTCGTGGAGCGGAACGGCATCACGGGAAAGTCGGCAATCCCAATGTCCAAGGATATGGCCGAGCCGGAGGTAGAGAGCGAAATCACGGCGGAGGAAGTGCAAGCGGCTCAGAAGGTAGCCGGAGATGCTATGGGTGGTCACAAGAACAAGACCGGACCTGGCGTTCGTGACTTCCAGGCTGGCAAGCCACGTGACCCGAGCGCCAAGGTGGGTGCAGAAGGTGGGCCTCCAGGCGTTCAAGTTCCTCAACGGGACATCGGCGGTGGGACTCACATTCACCCCGGACACCGGCGTGGGTTGGGACGGAGCTGATCGGGCAGGTTTGCAGGTCTACACGGACTCGAGCTTCGCGCCAGGAGGAGCTCTGTCGCATGGTTGCGTGATGGTGAAGTGGCAGAACTCGGTGATCGCTTGGAAGTCCAGCAGACAAGGATTTCCGGCGCTGAGTACAGCCGAGTGCGAGCTCATGGAGATGATCGAAGGCGTTGTGATGGGGGACGCGGTAGACGTTCTCATCAACGAGATTGAGGAGGGCGCGAACTACATGCGGTACCTCTTCGGTGACAATCAGGCAGCGATTCAGCTGTGTGCAGAAAGCACGGGAGCTTGGCGCACACGTCATCTGCGCCTACGTGCCTTTCACCTTCGGTGGAGGATCCAAGCGGATGAATGGCGAGTTCGGCATTTGCCTGGAGTCGAGATGATCGCCGACGTGGGCACCAAGGCCTTGACAGGGGCAAAGCTGAAGGAGCTCATGAAGTTGATGGGCATGAAGGCGAAAGGGGAGAGTGAGGAGGACATTGAGAAGTCAGCTCTGGTGAGACTGGAGGTGAACAAGTATCGAGGGCTGGTGGCGGTGTTGGGCTGCTGCATGCAAGTTCAAGGTGCGGCAGCCATGGAGGAGAATCCTGAGAAGAAGGATGGTAGTGGGGACTACGACCACTTGAAGGTCTTCGGCATGCTGGTGGCGGTGTTCACGGTCGCGGTCATGAAGCTGCTAGAGTTGCTGGCGGCAAAGGTACAAGAGCGATGGGGTGGACCGAGGATCCAGAGCATGCGAGTGGAGAAAGTCGAAGAGACAGAGGAGGTGGCTGCGTCATCGTCAACGGCTAGAGGGTCATCCACAAGGAGGACTACCCCGAGGCCTACCTCTTCGGTGGTGGATGAGCCGAGCCCTACGGCAAGACGGCCTTCTACGCCGAGATTGAATGTGGGATCTGAGCAGGATCCGTTGAGGTCCTCATCTGGTGCCGGGACTGGCTCAGGCGAGTTGGGGGCTACAGCCAAGAGGACGACGGCGGCACCATCTATGGCGAAGGGAATTGGAAAGACGCCTGTGGAGCCGAGGGGAACCGCGGCACGGAATGTGGACTGGATCGCGGTCACCAAGGGCTACAGCAAGGGCTACAGCAAGGGCTACAGCAAGGGCTACCACAAAGGAACGGGCAAACAGGCGACAGATCCTGGCAGGGACCTACGGCCTTGGTCGGAACCCCAGGCAGGATCGCGCGGAGCCGGTGCTGACGTCAACCCAGCATCGAGGGCCGCAGGGAGTGGTCACCAAGACATTCCCGAGCCTGAGTCGGAGGACGACGGAATCCCGGTGGAGCCTAGCGTGTTCTACACCATGACGGGCGAGAAGTACCATGCCCGCGAGAATTGCTATGGTTTGAGGAGGGCAACTCGGGTCATGGAGACCCTGCCATGCCCGGTGTGCACGACACCGGACTTCAGGCGGCTGCTCTTCGTTCATCCGGGAGCAGTGCACATCACAGGAGATGGCCTGTGGCATGTGCTGGAGACGTGCGCTGGGCGGGGAGTGACCTATCAGCCCTGCGCGAATTGCAGGAGAGGAGAGGTTCAGCGCGGCTTGAGCTAGCCCCGAAAAGGGGCGACGTTTTGACCTTAGCCCGAAAAGAGGGCAGCATTTTGTAGCAGTGCGAGCCTGGCGGCAAGGCACTGGGAGGAGTCTAGGAATACCTGGAAGCCGTTTGTGTTCAAGAAAAAGGGCGCGTAGCTGAAACCTGGGTTTACAGTTACAATTTACCCAGCAGATGTTTTCTAGGGCTTGATTCCCCATTCGGTTCAACCATCCTTCTTTCCAAAACCGCATCCGTTTTCCGTTTTCCCACGGTTTCCGGAGGTTTTCTAGAAAGAAGGATCCCTGGAAATGGAAATGGAAGGTACCCCCAGATGTTTGCTAGGTCGACGCCAGCCTCGCCAGGCTGAGCTTCGTGACACCTTCAGAGGACCAGGCGGACACCACGCTGAGCTCGCTGACCGCGGTGCTCAAAGACCTGGGGAAGATCAAAACGACGCCCGG
This sequence comes from Effrenium voratum, assembly GCA_963377175.1. Taxonomy (NCBI): domain Eukaryota; class Dinophyceae; order Suessiales; family Symbiodiniaceae; genus Effrenium; species Effrenium voratum. The sequence continues at coordinate 319,996 of CAUJNA010003395.1, read as the reverse complement.
CCGCGCGACACCGGGGTCTAAGCAACCCGCTGACTTACATGTGAACCCCATTGATCCGGAAACTCCAATAAAAAAGTGCGTCCTTCGAGTGTACTTGGATCCTTGCGGGGCACGTGTGCTGAATTTTGGGGCTCCTTTTGTTTAATGTTTGGGTAGACTAAATATATATATATATATATATATGTATATATATATATATGGTCACCCCCCCCCCCAGGGCCTACCTTTGCCCTCTTCTAGTTGAAGGTGTCAACTCTACTCTGTGTGCCTCTTTCTTGCAGATGCCTGAAAACACTGTAAAATACAGTGTTTTTGTTGTTTTTTACCTTCTATGTGACAGCAAATGTCTGATTATTTGAGGCTTGAAAGGCAGCAAAGCGAAAACGGATTCCGTTTTCAGATTCGAGCCTGGCTTTGATTGAATCACTGGTTTTTACAGTGGTTTTGAGTACACCAGGGAAAAACATTGAAAAAATGATGTTTTTGGCAGCTTTGAGCTCTGCAACCTGCACAGACCGAAAAGCACAAAATCTCCTGAAAATGAAAGCTCTGAGACCTGCACATGCCAAACACATCTCCAGACCAAGTTTGGGAGTCTGGGGATATGTGGCCTTTATTTGTTTAGCCACATTTAAGCTAAATCATATTTGGGAATGAGGTACTATTAAAATTTGATTGCAAAGGCCAAGTGATTTCTTTCCAGAATAAGCTATATTCCAATTCAAGCTGTATTTGGGGATGGATTCTTGATTAAATTATTATGTTCAAAAGCTAATTGAATTCTGTCTGCATTAAAGTATATTTGGATTCTACTGCAATCATATTTTCCTTATTTGGAAAGGTATTCCTGTTCAAATTCTGATCTACTATAGACATTATGGTGAATTATGAATGGTGGTGAACTATGTGCTTACTAAATTCTATTCAATATGCAAATTCAATTCGGATCAAAATCGTACTTGGAAAGGAATGTGTACTTGGATATGTTGGACTCCAGGCTCCAAATTATGAGGCTTGGAGAATCCAACATTAGACATCTCAAGGATTCTGATCTCCAGATTCTAGGTTTCAGGTGTTTCAAATTGGACATTTCAAGGGATTAGGGATCCAACAAAATGCTGTAAAACACAGTGTTTTGCAGCAGTTGCTCAGATTGTGTTCCCTTGGACCGAAGGTTGTTTTCCCCAAACAACAGTTTTCCCTTCAACATTCCAATTCAATTCGCAGTATATTTGGAAAGGAATCTACATTTAAAAATGTTGGAGGACTCCCAGCTCCAAAATATCAGGCTTGGAGAATCCAACACTAGACATCTCGAGGATTCTGATCTCCAGATTCTAGGTTTCAGGTGCTTCACCATGGACATTTCAAGGGATTGCAGGTCCAACAAAAAACTGTAAAACAAAGTGTTTTGAAGAAATTGCTCAGATTGTGTTCCCTTGGGCCGAAGATTGTTCATTTCCCAAACAACATTTTGCCCCCTTCAACATTCCAATTCAATTCGTGTTGGAGTACTCCAGGCTCCAAATTATGAGGCTTGGAGAATCCAACATTAGACATCTCAAGGATTCTGATCTCCAGATTCTAGGTTTCAGGTGTTTCAAATTGGACATTTCAAGGGATTAGAGATCCAACAAAATGCTGTAAAACAGAGTGTTTTGCAGCAGTTGCTCAGATTGTGTTCCCTTGGACCGAATGGACAGCCTTTGATATAACAGTGCAGCAGTGATGACACACCCACACACAATCATCAACCTTTTAGGACCACATGCCCAAACCACATCAAACAAGGCCTCAAATGAGTGTCCTTTTTTTCCCAAACAACAGTCTCCACTTGCTACGCAATAAGCCTACAGAAGGTTTATAAACTTTCAGGAAAGTTTATAAACCTTATTGAGTGTTTGACGAGTTTCCCGCATCAAGGCAACAACACCCTACGAAGTGTTCATGGTATCGTTGAAGGAGGGGGGGGGGGTGGTTGGAAATTTTGGGAGGGGGGGGGGGGGTGGTTGGTTGGAAGTCTTAGCAGTGAGGTGTGACTCAGCCAACTTTGTAAAGACTTCTCAGTACCCCCCCAGTAAAGAGTTCTGACCCCCCCCCTGCCCTTGTTGCAGGGAAACCGTCAAACCCTTGACATGGTTTATAAACTGTCTTGTAAGTTTATAAACTCTTTGCTGTTGTTACTCAACATGACTTGTCACCCACAAAAAATATGCAGCAACAGCACACTTCTTGCGTATATATGCTCACACCCCCTGTCTTTAAAAATAAGAGGGTTTTGTACATTTTGAAGTGGAAAGGTAGGCCCTGGGGGGGGGGGTGAGCATATATATATATATATATATACACATACATATGTATGTGGATAGTCTGAGAAGGTGTTGTTCCCAATAAACGAAGAACACAGATTTGGGCCAGGGAAAGGTCGGCCCGCGACAGGCTTTTGGAATCGCCCAGGCGGGATTTCCCAAGGAAACCACAACGGCCTGGAAATGTTCTGATGTCGGTTTGCCTGTTGGTGTCCCTTTCAAAAGACAAGTACCCTCAAAAAAGACCCAACTACTCCCACAGGTAGATGGTCAGGGTTCTTGAATAGAAATATTTCCATGAAGGTACAAGTAGACCAAGAAAGAAACAATAATATTGTCCTCTAGCAAAGTAGCAAGCTCTCAAACCACCCCTCCCCCTCCCCCCTCCCTCCCCCCCCCCTCCCCCGCTGCGACCCCTCCTTGGGGCCCGCTCTCGCCCAGGACGGTGAGTAGCTTGGAGGCGGCCGGCGCCAGTGCGGAGCTGGTGAGGCAGCTGGGGAGCGTCCAGGAACGCTGGGCCCCTCGGCTCGCAGACCGGCGGAGTGGGGTCCGAAGAACGGGGGGGCTTCTCCAAAACTAATCTTGGTCCAGCTAAGTGCCCTTTCTACTGGAGGACCTAGTAGTTGGTTTTTTCCAAGCTACCTGGAGTCTCCATGACCCTTTAACAATGGGGGTCAGTACCCACAATACAGGGGTCATGGACCCATTTTTAAAGGGTCATGGAGACTCCAAAACTCGTGTCGCCCAGGTTTGCTGCAAGTGCTTGAGGTCTCAAGGTTAATTTGGGGAACCTGCCTCTGACTGTAGAGAGCCGCAGGAGGGGGCGGAGGGTTGCTGGGATGTCTTTGAAATCAGCTTGCTGTTCAAGTTTCACTAGATATAACCATGGGGCATAACCTATGGCTCCATGTTGGGGTGGATGAACATCCATTTGCCACTTTGACGTTCACCAGGGGTACAGGGTTTTGACCCAGGGCTATATATGGAGGAGTTGTTTCTGCAACATGAAGCACACCGGACTTTGCAAGGGGGCCTAAAAGCGGGAAGTCCTATGATGAGTTGGTTGCAAGTCCCTTTTCGGAAGAGAAGCCAAACCGTCCTTACAAGGTGCTCTTTAATGTCACCTTTTGTCAATGCCCTTGCAACTGACTTTGGAAGGTCTTTTGGGCTGGTACATGTTGGATCTTCTTCGTGGCTTGAATGTGGGGCGCCTGCCTTACTCCAGATATCCCATAGGTTTGGGCATGTGCGGCCCTTTGAAGAATTCTTCAGGGTCCCAGGCTGAATTTCCCAAAGCTCGTCATAGACCGCGGAATAGTCCGAGTGGGTTGCAGGCCACGGGGTCCAAAGTATGGGGGGGAAACCAAAGAGCTTCAAACCGGTCCGATCTCTTCACCGAAGCACAGTGGTCCGATCTCTTCGCCAAAGCACCAAAGCATGATGGTCCCATATGCTCTCCAAAAGGACGCTATTTAGTTAGAATGGGGCAAACGAGGTTAGGGAGTCTGGAGCGCAATGAGGGCGGTTGCCTTGTGAACCACCAATTTCAACTTTCAGACTCTGAATGGGCGTTAAAGGGAAGGGAAACCAGTGTTTTGAAGTCCCGGACGTTTTTGGGAGGTTGCCGGGTCACCTAGCGTTTGTATTTAGAAGCAACCATAATTTTGGAAGGCCAGGCTGTCCAAGGCAAATGCATCATTGGGGCCAACATCCGGATCCCCACATTTGTCAAGATGACAAGGGTACATCATTTATTTCCTGCTTCTTTGGTGCAGAGTCAGCACTTCTCGGTTGTTCAGTGGTGCCCCTTCTCCCTTCCCCGCCAACAATGATCGAACCTTCGAGGGTTCAGCGTTCTATTTTTTCGCCCGTGTCACTGGGCAGTTCGGTTTTCACACTAGTCACGGACAGGCTCCCTTTAGGCGAGGCTGTGGGCATCCTCTTTGCCGCAGCCGCAGTGAAGAAGTACAAGAAGTTTCGGTCGGCTCAGTAGGCAGGCTTTCTCTAGCGGTTCAGGGGCATTGCTGTTACGTGAGGTTGTTTTCTTGTGATCCAAGGCGTCTCTGCAAGTGTCGTGTCTGGCGGCGGAAGTGCAGAGGCTTGGACGGATGACTCGCGCGCTTCCAGCTACCCTTGTAGTGCCCGTACCCTATGATTCCGTCTTTGTAGCCTAGGGAACCACCCTTTTAAACATATGGGCATCGGCGAAAGGCCAACTTGCTGTGGGGTAACTGGGATCCGCTGGAGTGGGAAACCAGGACTTGCCACACTAGGTTGTACATGACAGTCTCCCCTGGTTACCTACAGTAGGGGTAAATGCAAGCACTGGTTCAGACCAGGCATGACGGGTTTTGTTTACTTTTGAACGGCGCCGGAGACACAGGCTGCAGACATACAATACGTGTTGTTGTTGCATGCAAAGGGGACCACTTTTGGGGTTACTGGGGTTGAGGCTGCCACTTCCCGCGATACCCTTGGTGATATTTGGTAGTAGTCATAGTTTGATGGAATCAACGACTAAACGGTGTCACAGCAAGGGTTCCTTATGCGTTGATGGCTTCTATTCAAGGACAGCACACTAACTAAGGCGTTCTCAACGTCGTTGATGCCTTGGGCACAGGGTTGTGAGGCTATCTTATTGAACAAACAGGGCAAGCCAACAAAAATGCCATCGCCATGCGTGGACGACATCTGTTCAGAGATTAGACCAAAGGCAAGCCAACTGAAAGAACGGTTAACAACGACTTGTTCTTAAGCAAAATAGAAACATCCACGACCAACTGTCAAAAACAACTGAGTTTCAGCATCTCAAAATCAGATACTCCCTGCATCTCCCTGCCAATTCACGGGAGGAACTCAAGGCTTCCGCTTTATTCCCGCAATCCCAACATATTCCATGAGAAGGGCTCGTCTTTCATGAAACCACCATGACTCATGCTACCAGATCTGCTTAGAGGTTACACATAATTACTATAAGGGTGCCTCGTCTTTTTGAGGGTACCCCCTTTTTTGTCCCACAACACTATTTTCCTATTATCATGACTTGACTTGAACAATTGGTTCTCTGTTACCCGCAACCCCCCTTACCTTTCTGTAACCACCCCCTATAATAGGGAATTTGCACAACCATGATAATGGCTTTTAAGGACATTATGGCCCACAACCCACATGAACCATATGGCAGTGAATCACCATAGCAAATCCCTGATGAAATTCGGCCCTTGTGGTTGCTTTCCTTTTGAGTTCCCTTGTAAAGCATTCAAACAGGGCTCATTTTGAGACGGGCCCAAAGGAGCTGTTTGCCCGTCGGACCATATTGCCAGTGCACCTACCCCATCCCAGCACAGGCCCCTGATCAATTGCAGTAAGTTGCAGGAAATTCCTTGTTCCCAACCTCAACGTTTGGCAGTTTCCTGTTGGTTGCCCATTCAAACCAAGCAAAGTTTTTTTTCCACCATGGTGGGGCACCCTTTGGTTTTGTGCGTTTTAAGGGGGGCCCCGGGACGATCCACCCATCCACTGGGTCCGTGCCGAGGAAAGTCAAGGACTGCAACTCGGAGCTCAAGGAGGACCTCCGGCTGCAGCTCGTGCCACTGCTCCTTGGATCGAATCGGTGCGTCTTTTACCTCGCGCGATACTACTGTGGATGGACAAAATCGTGCACCACTTTGAAACAACAGGAAACAAGTGGTTGTTGGAATTTACAGGGGAGTTATTATTCCAGGCTTTCCTAGGTGGTGCAGGATTTCGTCCATCCACACTAAATCCCCCAGTAGTGCCCGTTTACCCATTTTTGGGGGAGGGTTCCCCCACTAAAATAGACTACAGAAAAAAGAAGAAACACAACGGGCACCCTTATTCTAACCTCTCTACTGGAGGACCTAGGATAGGTAGGGTTGGAACGAACCCAGGAATCCAGGAATGGCTCCCTTGAAAGGACGTCGATACTTCAACTTTCTTGCTGGTGCGATAGGTAGGGAATGAGTTGGAATGAACCCACCATTCCCCTTAAAGGACACCGCAAGGGATGTTTTTTGTTCATTCCATGTCTCATTCCCTGCTGAGCGCATAGTAGGTGAAACGCGCGTCACTATTTAACCTTACTCTTTTTTTATTGGGCTCACTTGGCTTTGATGTTTCAACCTTATAAAAACACAGGGGGTTGAGTGGATAAGGTTGAAAATATTTGAGGGCAGCACTCTCTGCTTTTTAACCTTATCAAGCACAGGAAAAAACCTAAGGTTCGGGCTTTGAACCTTCCTCTGCCAATCTTGATTTTGAAACTTCCTTTCGCTTTCACCTGATTTTCAACCTTCCTTTTGACAGACCTCATTTTGAGCTTATCTTTCGTTTTTCCTGGAGATTCAAACGTCAGCGAATTCCTAGTAGTACTCGGCATTGACCCAGTTTTGGACACAAACGCCAGCAAATTGCCGCAAAATCCGCAAACGCCTTGAAACAGGAAACGCCCGCAAATTTCCGCAAAACGCCTGCCAAAAATGGGCAAGCGCCCGGAAAAAAAAAAGAAGAAGCAAAAATACGCAAAACGCCTAGAACGCCTAAAACGCCTTGAGAACCAGAACGCCTAGGCATTCCTCGGCATTGGAATCTCCAGGTTTGGTCCTTTGTTGCTCCTTCGTGCTAGAAAAGGGGAGCCTGAGCAGCCACAAGGGGAGACAGCCGTGCCAATGAAGAAGACTGCTGAGAAGCGGGGGAATAACCGGAACAAGGTTTACGACATGTCGGGTGGCGAGCCTTTTGTTAGCCACATGGACAAGGCGAGGTTTGCCATGCAACGAGATGAATTGCCCGAGGGCACGAAGGAGAGCTATTTTAAGAACATCACGTCCAGCCTTGCTGGCGGGGGCAAACACAAGTGCATTTGCGGAGAGTCAATCGCTGACAAGAGACCCTTTCAATAGGAGACTCTTTCAACAGGAGACCTCTTTCAAAAGGAGATCCTTTCAACAGGAACCCTCTGAAAAGGAGAGTAATTCAAAATGGAGCTTTCAAAAGGAGAGCAACACTCGTGATAGCAATAGACCTTTGTTTCTGTTCAACCGTTTCGAAGCCTTGGCTTGATAAGGCTCGAGGCCCTGTTGTATTTCTACCTTAGCTGTTTTCACAACCTCATCCTGTCCGTGTTTTTCTTGAATGTCTACCTTAGCCAAATGTCAATGATATATAAGGTAAAGCGCTGGAGGGCTAGGCTAAAAAAGTGGCCGCAGGCAAGACGGCAAGGTGAACACTATATAGTGCGAATAAGAGAGATCAATGATAAGGTGATTGCGTTGGAACCTTTGCGAACCTTACCAACTTGGAGCAAGTTTAGGAATCGGACCGGGCCGCAAGTTCCTTGGGTTTCCCTTTAAAACAACTAAAAAACGGAAAACCCCTCAACAAAAAGAACCCCCCCAAATCTGAGTGAATCGAATGTCGGATAGTGACCCTGGGGCTCAATACACCATTGAAACGATGGGGGTTAATAGGACCACCATTGCATTTGCTTAAAGATGTGTCATCATCCAAATTGGATCTACCATGCTTTTAATTAGGGTTGAACCTTGGGGGGGAGCCAAGGGATGGGTTTCCGAATCAGCTTTTGTTTGATATGCCAAGGCTTCTGTTGATTTCAATAAACGGCGGTGCCGGCTCCCAATTTAGGTTTGAAGGAACTTTTCGAGCAACCCGAACTGGACTGCAAAAACTGGTGCGATGAATTTGTCCGGGTTACTTCATGGGGCTGATTCACGTCCACCGACCATTTTTTGGGGTTCCGCGTGATCAAGTATTGGCCATTCATTGACGCTTGCTTACCAGGAAAAGGCCACAGGAAGGACCCAGAATCTTCTCCGGTGTCAGGCCTTGCTTGCTATGAAGGCAAAAAACAGATCTGTTCATCTTTTCAACAAGTTGTATTTTGCATCTTCCCCCTCTACCACACCCATTTGGCATAGGGGAGTTCTAAGGGTCCCCTCATATTTCTCTTCAATTATCACGGCGCTTGGCAAGGCAGGATCTGACCCAAAGCCCCCCAGACAAGAGGCAAAACCTTGGCTTGATAAGAGCCCTAACCCTTGGGGCGGTGCTGGGTCTAAGATCTCTGAACCCCCAAGAACACCCACAAAGGCGCGAGGGAGACAAAGGCATTCCAGTTGCCAAAGGCCAGTCTATGGAGGAACCGTCTTTGTGACGTCGGGGATACCAGCTGGGCCTATTCGTCCCGATTGCAGATGCCTAGCATTGACTGCTGGGGGATCCGAATACCAGAAAAGGGGTTCGGGCCACAATACCTCCAGGGTTTGCTGGAAACTTTCCACAAAGTTCCCGAATGTGACAATGCGCGGTTGTGTTTATCAATCCGGAACAAATATGAAGGACTCAGCGGCAGTGACTTTGGGGTGTATGGCCGGAAGGGCAAGCAGGGCAATCGGAGTAAGCGGAGCATCAGGTGTCAGACTGCAGGGATTCATCTCGCAAAAGACTTCCCACCTAGGGCTCAACGGTGCTCCAGGTAAGACCAAACTGCTCACAGGTTGGGGTTGGGGGTGCTCTTTGCGTCTGGTTTCTGCGGACCACTTGGGAAGCGCAAAAAACCGTCGGCCATTTTAGCATGCAGTTATATCCATGTTGGCAGAACTAACACTAAAGAGATCTTTGGCGCTGCTCTCAAGTTTTGCTGAGCTGTGTTGAGCTGAGGTTGCAAGAGCTTCAGAGGGTGCAACGTGCCTTACAGCCGCTCGGTCCGAGTTTTCAGGCGGGCTATGTGTGTTTCCTTTTTAAAGGGTTTGAAGCATCACCTGGTCTATTGGGACGACATGGGGGTTGCTACTGTGGCAATGTGCTAGTTGCAGGCTGAGTGGATCCCAGGCAAACAGTCGGTAATCCTTGTCCATTGTCCTTTGTTGTTTGAAGGGTGGTTCCCTTGGTGTATTTCGTTACCTACTCAAGTACATGAAGTCAGTGGGAGGTGCACCTTGAACATCAGCTCCTTCAATCTTTTTTCGAGCGTGCGGTTCGGGGTGCATGCCTGCTTGTTGCCTAACTCCAATGCGAAGGCCACTGCAACCTCCGAACAACTATGCCTTACTTGGGTGTTCGTCCAAGTTAGTGGGTAGCAATCTTGATTGCAACGTGATTTGCAAGTCTCCTAAATTAAATGCGGTGAACGCACTTGCAAGTGGGTTATAGCAGGTTATCAGTTGTCACCAACACCCAAGCAATTCGGCCCCAACATGACGACGAGTGTACTTGGATGTTCAACCCACTCATTAAGTAGGCTCTAATCATGGTTAAAACTGAGGTAATGGGGTTAGTCCCCTTACAACCATGATATAACCTAGCAACTGGTCGAACACCATAGTACTTTGTCCGCAGTAAATATAACGCACTTATACTTATCGTGAATGAGGTTAATCCACTTGAAAGCGGATTCTGACGCACGCTTCCAACCACTTACTTGGCCGAACACCGAAGTACGTAGTGTCTACCATGGAGTATCATGTCCCTACATGTGGGGTGGCTGGCTGGAGCACCCTTTCTACATGGCAATCTCAGAGCGCCCAGATTTTCCAGTGGGTTCTTGTTTGTGAACTATGTTGTATTGTTTGTTTGAATCGACAATGTGCATGGAATGTGCGCTCTGAGATAGAGCCAATTCCCAGACGCATGGTTCGGAACAACTTGGTTTTGGGGCCCCTTCTCTGCGACACGAGGCGCCGAACAGAATTTCATTGAAAGTGAGAAAGTTGTGGCCCCCCCGCTCTCTCGGACCCTCGCCCCCCCTCCCCTCCCTCTCTCCCCCCCATCCCCAGACCCAGCCTCGCCACTGCAGGGCGATCTGAAGTCGGCACGGCCGAGTCGGAGCGTCACAGAGCGCGCGAGATGGCTCGCGCGCGATGTCCCAGTTACAAGAAAGTGGCGCCTTGTTGGGCGTGTGCTTTTTAGGGGGCACCCTTTTTAGGATTGGCATGGAAATTCTTAAGGAAGTCAACAAGAACGCCAACATTTGTTGGCCCCCCCTATTCGGGCATACAACCATTGTCTCCTTTTGTCAGGTGGGTTCGGGACTCACTGAAATCTTTTTTGGCCCCCAGGAATGAATGCATTCGACCTTTTCGAGTCGCTGCTTGCAACTGGGAGCTTCTTCCCATTTTTCATTGATTGACCGCCTGGCCTTCGAACGCTCTAACATGGGGCGATCGGTTGCCAGACCAATTTGACCTCGAAACTGGAGGCAATGTGAAGTACGGTGTTGCCTTGCTCCTCCAGATCTGCCTTTTTTAACTTTGGGGGATCCCAACAGATTACCCTCTTTGCAACAATGATGCATGGTGACATGAGCGACCCAGTTCTTTTGAAAATGCCAGTAGCTGCCACGTCCATGTTTGTTTTCAAACTGGATAAACAGTATTCATGTCAACCTAACATCTGGAGGAGAAAGTTGCTGCTTGTTGTTGAAGCAAGCAGCTCAAGTGTACAGTTCTGTGACAGTGAGACACGCCAGAAGCAAGAACAACCTCGCGCGCAATGTGAAGGCGACTTCCTGAAGACGTCAACGGAACAACACAAAGGTTGGACTCCTCGTTTTCCTAACCAACTCAAAACCATGTTCTATATTCAGTTTTTGGAAGCATTGTAGGGGGAAATAAATGGACATGTTAACACTTTCTTTGGCCAATCCTTTCAAGAAGAGAGTCAAACTGCCGGAGTTTTGGGGGCGTGTTTTCCAAGTAACAGATTCTCTTTTTGGCCGGCCGCCTATGAATCGACCAGGAGTTTATGGAAGCACTTGGCTACCCGAAATGAGCCCGCATTCTTTGGGCATTTTAAAGGTTCCACTGCCCTCGACCCGCCCTATCCAATCAGTCAGAATCAGCGAGAGAAGCGCTCTACAGTATCTCATTTTTCCAGCTGTCCTGGTTTGGGAGACGACCCCAGCTCAGAGGCACCTATTCAGAGACGAAGCCTTTCCCTTTTGGAAAGTCGTTTCGCTACCCCCAGATTCCTCTTTGGCGCTGGGTCGCTGCTACCTTCGGGTCTACCCGTGGAGAAGGGTGGGGCGGCAATTTTGTTCTGGAGACTGCGCTGTGGAACCGGCTTTTTCGTGCCGCGGCCCAGCTCGCCCTGCATCGACTTGGTGAGGTTGGACGTCAGCCAGAACTCGAGAGCGGCCAGTGGTAAGAGTGGTGAGAGTGGTGAGGGTGGGTGCGCAGCCAGGAACGGGTGGGGGGATTTCGAATTTAATCGACATGTTCCCTTCTGCAGGGACTGGAAACATGGAATTGGGGACCCACCCACCTCCCTTGTCGAGGGGGGCTGGAACCCCTTGCCAGAAACCCTTGAAGGGTGACTAAGTTCCTCTTCCTGGACTACCCCGAGATAGACTGAAATTCACAGGCTTCTCTCGTGACCCTATTGTGGATGGACAAATTCCCACACGAGCTGGGATGGTTAACACCGCATCCTGGTAAAAGCCACCTACCAGCTGGTGATGCAGGATTTGTTCATCCACTGCATGGGGTAAGGAGTGAATGGAGGGCACATGTCCCTTGGGGGCACTTTACTCGTCCCCCATGGTTCATTGTTTCCACCAACAGCAGCCACATGCCGCGTGACCACCGCCGCGCCAGGCATTGCACATGACAAAAGGGAAATCGGAGACACAGTGTTTGGATGGTAAATGAAGGGAGGCCAAGAGGAAGCCAACAATTTCTACAGCTCCCTCATGTTTGGAAACGCCTACAGGGCCTACATAGTTCCCCTTTTCACTTTGTGTTTCGACTCTAGGGGCCTCATTGTTAGTTGAACTAGTTGGCCAGGCTTTTCTGCAGAAACAGACAAGCGCAAGTCAACAAGACACGACATGGCAGAACACAGAAGCTGCTTCAGCACATTCACAGACCACACCCGACCCACTCGACTCTTGCCTCACTCTAGAGGTGCTCGCCTAGATACAGTTCTGGTTCTGATGGAAATATTCAGTTTCGGACTGCTTCCAGTTCTTGTCTCTACAGATGCCAACATGCAGAAAAGTATGCGAAGGAAGTCTTTCGCTCGCACGAGCGCATCTTCTTCCTTGTTCCGCGAGCGCTGGCGGTACCAAGCCAGCATGGCAGTGCGCCTGGCCTGCTTAGCCATGGGGGGGGGGGAGATTGGGGTCTCCTCCATTTGTTTGGTTTCATTTTTAGTGAGCAAATTGGGGGTCTCCGCCAAAACTTTGTTTGTTTCATTGTCGGACCCAATTGCGGTTTGGCGGTCTATGCATCAGAATTGTCGCATCTTTGCCAGCTTTCGATAGGTTTTCAATTTTAGGCAGAACTAGAACAGAGCTCAGGAGATTTCAGCCTCCAACCTCCACCAGACTAAGGATGGCACGCTGCCATTGCGCCACAGCTACGTAGGTCTTGTACAGTCGCTGCGTTTTCAAATCAGGGTCCATCCCATGTTCATAAAGGGCCTTTTGCCCCCCACATGGGTATTGGTCAACACTCAACCAGCAGGATATGGACCATAGGAGGTTTAGTCCTTGGTTCCACTTGGGGTGGCCCATGTTTTCATGAAAAGTAAATAATAACAGCAACAATAATATTCATTATACATGAACAAAACACACCCATAAATGTCTTGACCCACACCCATGTTTTCGTTTTCACACCAAAACAACCACCAGGGGGCTACATGTTTGGAAAAAGCTCCCGGATGGATGCCAGGAGGAGCTCCCGGATTCCGAGACCCTGCGGATCCTGGTGCTCACCGACACCCACGCCAGGTTCTCCCAGCTTTTTCACTTGACTGCTATTGGGTTGGATCTTTCCCCAAGAAGTTAAACTTTTTGCAGGGGGTCAGCGGCAAACAATTGGCCATGAATTGTATTAGGGAACCACCTCAAAAGTGATTGGTGGACATGAATCCCCACCTAAACGATGTCCACCAAAGAACCGCTTATTATAATTCACACGCCCTTGAGACCATCAACACCCGGGGACTATGATGAAGGTCAGTAAGGGAGAATCCCAGTTGCCCAGTGGGGTGCTTCCTTTTTTTAACCTTTTTTTTGGGGAATAACCAACCACAAAAGGATGCCCTTTTTTGTCCATGGCCACTGGGCATTTGAGGGGAAGATCTCGGCCAGAATCATTTGCGGCCTACCTCTGTAGTTCTTTGCGTTGCTTTGGGTAGACTCTTTCTATACCAGGTTTTGATTGTGACTCACTTAAGGTATGGCTTTGTCTTCTTTTTGCGGGGCCCAACAAGAATGCGGTTTTCTTGATGGTTTCCCTCTAAAACCGCCCAAAAAGGGGGTAGTCCTCAAAAAGGCAGACCCAAGTGTCTCTCTTTTTAGGGGGGGGGGGGCGAAAAATATGGGTGGTGTTCCTGTTTCCTTTTAAGCCACCAACAATGAGGTATATTATATTCGAAAGAGGGATGTGCGAAATCCATTTCACACCACCATTGAGAACCCATCGGACCGATTCGATTCCCCAACGTAAATAGCAGCAACGCTGTGGTTTCAACCATGGTTTCTTATCTAGGTGGTGCAGGATTTTGTCCATGTACATGTCTCTGTTTGGGGCCCAAAGAATAGGTTGGGTTGACCGTTTGGTTTCGCTCTTAAGCTTCTAAACACGGCTCGAAAAAGACACGCCCACTATGTTCAACCCACTTGGTTGATCAAAAGATCCGATGAGCATGGGATCAAAATTAGGGACGCCACCAAGGCAAGATCCGACTTTCACTGAAGGGGAAAGTTGCCCATGGTCATGGGGCCGAACGGAATATTGATCAACCCTGCCACTTGGCCTTTGTCCAATCAATCATGGAAGTGGATGGTGTTGATCACGGATTAATCCACCCCAGTTTATTCATATAGGGGGTGTTCCCGTCCAAAAGTGATGAAACTCCACTAAACCCAGGTTGACAACCCCCCCCCATTGATAAACGGGGTCGATTTCTTTTGGGTCAACATTAGGAATATTTGCTCAGCCCTTCTGTGAGCTTCCATAGGGAGTAAGGTGTCACCATGGTCCAGTTGTTGCCCTAGTTAGAACCGTTATTACCTTGGCTAGAACCTGGACCCTCAAACTACCCATACAAAAGGAAATTGTCCCCTGGTTGATTGTCCTAGCACAGCCACGGCTCTGAGATTTGGTTTCGGAGGAGCTAGGCCTGCCAGGGGGGTGAATTGTGGCGAATGACAACCCTTACCCAGGTTTACCCCAGGGCTTCAAGTAAAGGACCTATTTAGATGATGAAGCTGCTTCCAAAAAAACAAGTCCCATGAATAGAAGGGTGTTCACTCCAAAAGTGATGAACCCAAACCAAACCCAGGGATGAACCTCTGGTCAACATTAGGCAAACAATGGTGACAATGGTGGTATATTTAACCCAACCATTGTGTTGAATGGTGGTTTGAACTTCAGGGTCTACCAAAATCCACGTGGGGACGTTCTCATAAACATCATGGCGGGGATTTATCTTTAGGGTTCCCCATGTTTCCCCATTAAAACGTCACAGCCATGTACAGAATTCAAAGGGAGGACGAACCTAGTTCTGGTTGGGACTGTCCCCTTCTAACCTGAGGCTACCATTGTGTTGTTTGTGGCTCACCTGCGCAATTTGGGGGATTTTTAAACTATGCACCTGTGGTCTCTAGCCAGAAGATGGTAATACAAGTGGCTGCATGGGTCCACACATGTAGCTCCTAGAAACCTTTTGCTATTTGTTTAGCACTCCGCTACCTCCATTAGGTTCTCCGGATTAGTCTGAAGTTGACATAAACAAGCAACTGCTGGTTGTCTATGTTTTTGTTTAACCCATGTTGCATGACCTAGACTGACTTTCTCCTGAGATTCATCACAGACAACAAGGACCGCAACCTGTCCATTGCTACCATGGGGTATGACAACGCATGCAAGCTGTGGAAGTGCTTGCAAGAGCGCAAGAACGCGCGACCGCCGTGGTCCAATGCCTTCACAGTCGCCTTGTGGACCACTTCCACCGGCGCAACCACACATGGCGCTTGAAGCATTTGCCGGCAGTCAAGCCAGCCAAGAAGCTTCGAACAAGAGCACAGAAGCTCGTGGGCCGCTGAAGAGGGCCGAGCTGTTTGGACTTGCACAAAAGGAGCCGTAGCCGTTTGATGGTTGTTTTCTTGGTCCGAAGGCAAGGCTCAAGGGCTTACATTTCTGGTGGAACCAGAGGCTGCGGGGGGCCCTTTGTTATTTGGTACAACTGAGCAACGAGCGCTTTTTCCAGGCCCTGTTCAGCATGCGTGCCCAAGTTAGGTTGAAGTTGAAACTCACTTGTATGTCCCTTGAGGGAGATAAACCTGGCTACAGGTGAGGTTTTTATCTCGATTGCTGCCCGCTTGCGGACTGTGCCAAACACCCAAATAGATTTCTGTTGACTCGTGCCCATGGAAGGGTTTTCCCACTTGCGCAATGCTTGCCATTTCGCAGGGAAGTATCTTCGCAACTTGTATCGAGCTGACTTGTGAGTACAACAAGTTTTCCCGTGATGCAGTTGCTTTGCTAGCCAGTTTGGTAGCTGGCGCAGAAATGTTCTGACCCTTGGTAAAGGTTGTCAGTGGAAGGTGGTCCCTTTCTGTAGAGGTCATAGGCAGACCTGCAAGTGGACCTCTTTTAACATTCAGCAGCTTAATCTCATGTACCATTTTTCACGTTTTCCCCAAACAGCTGAAGGCTTTGGGGTCAGACAAGCTCTGGTTTTCGGGTTCTTGAAGGGTTCCGGGTCCCGACAACTGTTGAGAGACCACCTGGGCTTGCTAGTTGAGTGCCCAAAACCAATTCCCATCGGCCGCGCTCGGTGTACAAACTGTTACTTTTGGGGTAGTGAAGCCTATAATGTTGACCCCATATTAATCCACCCCAGTTTATTAATAGGGCATGTTGGTGGGTGTAGTGGGGAATCAGCACTGTTGGAGGGGTCCCCACCCCCTATTAATAACCTGGGGTTGATAAAAAGACCAGGGGTCCTTGACTCTGCCGAAAGCCTTGATGCTCAGGGCCTCAAGGTCACCCACAAATGATCACGGAAAAGGGGCCGCGCTTCTTTCGGGGGGCTCCCTAAAATCGCGGTAGGGTTCCCTATGAGTTGGTAATGGGAGTGAGGGCTTGGTTCATCCCCCCCACCTTGGATTCGGAATCTCGGCAAAGGTTATGTGGAGAAACTCCATGGTCCAATTTCTGTTCGTTGCATGGGTTGTTGGGGTTCCAACTTTAAGAAACCTCCACTTTGGATAATTGTTTCTGTTGATGGTGTGAGTTTGAAGGGTTCCGGATGCTGTGATCCGAACTTGGCGGGGCATAATTACCGGGGCTGAGTCTTGTTCACCTGGGAAGAAGGCTACAAAGGGGGGGGGTGTTCATCCAAGTTAGGCGGTGAGAAGCCAATGTTAGAACCCATGTCTAAGTCCCCCAGGCCCCCAAGTCGTCTTAACCGACTTGCAAGCAAGTGAAAACCCAGGTCACTCACCATTTATCAGCTGGGCCATGCACCCAGGTGGTTTTGGGAGCCTTTCCACATCTTTGCGCTTAGGTTGGCTTCAATGAGAAGGACAAGGCCCTAGGGCTCTGGGGTGGGAACCGTCCGAGCATTCAGTGGCCCTGAAACCAACCAGCAATCATTTGCCTATCGCAGTGGATCCTAGGTAAGCCCAGTAACCAGCTGTTTTCTTTTTTGGGTTTTTAGAGGGTGATCCCCTTGGTTGCCTACTATACAGGTAATCCACTGGGTATTGATTTCGAGCTCACCGCTCTGTGGGTTTAAAACGAGCGAGCACCGATGATGGTCCTCTAAATGCTTAGCGTCAGTGCACCGCTTTATTTGGCGAGCACGACTTTCACGATTCGTTGCACAGTATCTTGGCACAGGTGCCGGCCCGGTTCTTTGGAGGGAGACATCTTCCATAGAAAGCGGAGCTTGAGCAGATGTGGCCTCCGATTCCTGGGGGTGAAGAAACCGCCCCTTTGGGGAAGATCCGGGATCAATGCGTGGCGGAAGGAACTCAATTTGACACTCTGAGCCACCTGCGTAGCACGAAACAACAACGGGAGCCAACATGCAGTTGAAACGGGGCGGGGTAAGGTCATGTCAGATAGCAGTTTGCCAGGCTCCGGCGCATTGGTACCAACCAGTTCACTCACTTCAACCAACCAACCAACTAACCGACTCACCAAGCGATCCGAGCAAAGCCAATACTTGAGGTCCGCACATTACGAATTGCACTGATTAACCATTGCAGGTTCCGTATGCATCAGAGTTTGCGCTTCATTCAAGGTATGCAGCTGAATGTCCCAAAGCGCTGAGGATACAGGTGCAAGTTGTTTTGCGTACGGGAGGCGTGGGCACCTACATAGATGTTACCGGCTTTCCTTGGGAAGGAGGGTCGTTTTCGGTAAGACAAAAACCGCGAACCATTCTGATGGCCTGGAAGCGTCAGCAGGTTTAGTTTTTTACACGATTGAAGAAATAAAGCGAAACGGGTTGAATTGGACCTCCAAAGTCAGGCCCCTTCTTCCTTGGCACCATCAAGCAGCCCCGGTGCAATGGGATTTTCGAACCCATCCAAATTGTTTGTTTCTTGTCATTTTCCCCCGAATTTTCACGTGGATTCGCCTCAAGAAATGGAAGCCCGCCAACAAGTCCACCTAAAGCCAACCCCAAAGAGCCGCGTTCCCTGCTTCCATGTTTGCTTAGCCTCGATTCGGACGCGCTTTGGGTTTCTGGAGGTCCGCGGGAAGGACTCCATGGAGACCTTGGAGGAGCCGTTGTTTCGATGGTTTGCCCAGTGGATTCCGCCTCTTTTTTCAACTTTTTGTGGGAAAATTCTCTTTAAACTCAACCAACCCAAAAAAGGATGCCCTATGTTTCCCATGGAAATCCACTGGGCTGAGTGTAGGTTTGTGGACTGCTCCCAGCATTGGACGCTGCAGCATTCTCAGAATTAGTCATTGGAAGGATTTGGACCTCAAAACCAGGCGCTTTTGAGGCCCTTTTAAATGCTGATAGGGCTGGACAGATCGAAGGATAGGTGTTCGATTGATCAAACGGATTGCACACGAATCGCGCAGCCCAAAAAGGAATCCAAAACACTAACTAAGGCTCCACTTGAAAACCCAAAGAAAGTCAGTTTTGGGTTCGTCCTATGAGGGGACCCCGAAAAGGGGGGTGGGTTCCCTTTAAATCAACCCAAACGGTGAATTGCAGCCTCACAACAGACGCACTCACTGCAACACGAACCCGCCCGTGATGAAGGTTCCTTACTTAGAGATCCCGTATCACCGATTTGGGAATACACTTTTTCCCAGATACTTGTGGCCAACTTGATAAGCTGTTTGATCGGCTTAAAGGGAGTCCGAAAGGAATCCTTTGCCATATTCGGGCTCCAATTCCTATTCCGAGACACACCAAACCAACCAGAATGGCCACGAAACCTGGTTCTACCCCACTTACAAATCTGTGACTTGTAAGTGAGGTCAACCAAGTGCCAAGTCGGTTGTAGACTAGCTTACTCGTACTCAGCTCTTGCTAACAGGGCCGAAAGCTCAAGCATGTACCCATGCTTGTTGGTGCGGAGTTTGACTCCCTATAGTGTCCCTCACCTCCGCCGCACACAAACTTATTCAAATTGGGATGGCGGAAGAAAGTGACGGCTAAAGAAGGTACAAGAGGGTGTGTCTTCTTTTGAGGGTATCCGCTTTTCTGTCGTTTTCAACAGGCACTAAACGGACAACCACCATTTTGGGGGCCCCCTTGAAGAAGACACACCCAAGAGTCTAAGAGGGAAAAGGCGTTGGGAATAAAGCGGCATGGTGCCGAGGCCCTTGCCTGCTGCACGTTCAACCCAGGTACCCTCTCACCAATGGAATCTGACAGAGGG
This sequence comes from Effrenium voratum, assembly GCA_963377175.1. Taxonomy (NCBI): domain Eukaryota; class Dinophyceae; order Suessiales; family Symbiodiniaceae; genus Effrenium; species Effrenium voratum. The sequence continues at coordinate 300,784 of CAUJNA010003395.1, read as the reverse complement.
TCCCTTTAAAATAATACGGTGTTTCAACCCCCCCCCCCCCACGTCAGGTTCCATGTTAATTGGTGGAAGGGTAAGTGGCTTACAACCAAGGTTATAACCTGGGCGACTTGGGCTGGTTACTGCAAACGATGCGTTCCACCTCTTAAGTGGGTTGAGCTACCTTCAGCAGCAATCGGAAGGATTCGCCAGCAGCTTCTCGGGCGTGTTTGAGCAGCTTCTGTCTGTGGCTTCGTGCAGATAGGGCATCAGCCAAAAAGGGCCCCAATCCAATTCTCGGTGCGGAATAGGAGGCATTGCAGATCGGCAAGTCCAGCAAAGCGGACCTCATCCTCCATGGATCCTCGGAACGCGAAAGTTCGGTTGAGTCGAGTACAGGGTTGCGTCCGATCTTTTCGAAGCCGAAGCTCAAATCCTGGATTGGCCAGACCCTTTTGGTGGCGAAGATTAAACAAATAAAAAAAATAAAAAATAAAAATGGTGTTGTTTTCGCCATCCAAACTGGGCTTGCAGGCTAGGTTTTGCATTAGAAGTTTCCCCCCCTTGAAGGTGATTTCAGGGATGCTAGCTCAGGGTCCCAAACACTTGAGGCCTTCCAATCCCACTGTTAAGCTATTTAGTTCAAATTCTGACCTCATGCATCCAGAAATTATCCAAGTGAACACACTCATGGACATAGGTCGCTGCATTGGAGAAGGCCCATTGAGTCATCCGCTCGACTCGGATCCATCCAAAACCAATAGAGCTGCAAAGCCAAGACCCTGGTTTCACCTTGCCTCTGGCTATGCTTGGTGAAATTCAGCTTGCTCCGGTTTCTCGTCTTATGTGTACATCTCCAGTGCTGGTTTTGTCATGGGAGGACGGTTTTGTCTATTTGGTCATGCCTCAGCAGGCTTCGCGGCTTGGGGCAGAATCACGCAAGATATGCTCAAACAGCCAGACCTCCTATATGGTCGTGCTGGGCCAACCGAAAAGGCCCCCCAATCCCAATAGGGCACCTCATACTGATGAACGAAATCCATTGCGCGCCACCTAAGAAACCCTGGAATGATTCGATTCCCCTGTAGTTACAACAAACAATGGTTTCAACCATGGCTTCAAAGTGGTGCCCTCCACAGTGCGAATGCCTGGATCCATGAAGGGATTTTTCAGCTGGGGCCCAACCGCAATTCTGGGGCCCTTCACACACATCGGAAGACCCGGCTGCGGCCCAACCCTCAATGCTTTGGTCCCATTGCGACTGGCTCAGGCGGGGACCTTTTCCACGAGAACAAGCCTTCTAGGCGCGGTCCGCTGGTGTAGCACGGCTAAATCACTCAGTGTCATACCCGGTTCAGGCTTTGTTTTTTGTTGTTTGTGTTGTTTTTTGCTTGGTTGCTTGCTTGCTTGCTTTCTTGCTTTGTTTGCTTGTTTGTTTGTTTGTTTGTTTATTGGTTCTTTTGTATGTGCTTTGTTTGTATGCTTATTTCAATCTTTCCATCTTTCATTATTTCTTTATTTCTTTCTTTCTTTCTTTCTTTCTTTCTTTCTTTCTTTCTTTCTTTCTTTTGTTGATTGCTTGCTTGCTTGGCTTTGCTTTGCTTTGCTTCACTTCGCCTCGCTTCGCTTGCTTGCTAGACAGATAGATAGTGTTTGATGGTCCCCTGTTTAGGTTGTTTTGCAAGGCCTTGTCATTTCAAGAAATCAAATCCTTCCTGTATGTCTGGCCAGTTGGTACAACGAAGGATGCCGCGTCTCGTTGTGGGCCGTCCCGACAAAACCACTAGCCACCAGCATCAAGTTCCTTATTTGGAAACTTGGCCAACTATTCTGGCAATTTGGCAGTCTTTGGCCCAGATCGGCGTAGGTTTACCCGGCATTGCCCGGGGCTTTGGGAGCGTTGGGGACCCCACAACCCCTCGGGAGCTTTCGAGGGCGAGAAGTTCACAAGGCCTGAATACACGAGACACACTTGTCCAAATCAGTTTCCAAACATGCCACAGAATAAACAGGGGGCAAACCAGTTGCCAGAGAAGGCTAGACGGGTCATTTGTCTGCTTGTTTTTGTTTCGTTTCTCTTGGGGGGTGTTGCTCGGATCCGCTGGGATCCGATGGGATCCTCCCAGGGGCTGCCTCTACCGCACCATGGACCTGCTGCGAAAGTACACCCTGGGCTCGGGAGAGGTGGGGGGCCCGGGCCGGCTCGCGGATCGGAGCTCCCCTGAGTGGGTGCCCGGTTTCATGGTGTCCTTTTGGTTGCCCTGGAAACCCGCGCAAAAAGGGGGAATTGTATGGAGATCAGCCAGAATTGGCCCAAAAAATGATATATGTTTAAATTGGCAGTTGGGTGAAAGTAGATGGCACATCTGTATAGTTGGGGCTGGCCGTCTACTTTCACCCCAATCACTTGGATGACCACTCCACGACAAATAAGCAGTGCATATCCCCAATTAAGTCCCCATTCGCTGAGACTTGCCCTGCATACCCACCTAGATAGAACCCACTTGGGCTTGTTAGGTGGGGATATTAACCATTACTAGCCACTCGCGAACTGGGGTGGTCATCCAAATGGGGGTTGGTCATGCATGACCCCTGATATGTATCGTCAGACAGAACTCCGGAGCAAAGCACTTCCCTGTGGTCACGCCCTGCGCCCAGCAGTATATTCGACACACGCACAGACACAAGAGATGCTTCCTACTCGTATATTTTGGCAGCTGTTATTGCTGGTTCCCCGAAACATGTCGTTACTTTTGCTGATTGCCAATGCACTCAGGAGAGTCCCGCACCAGCGTTCCCATGAGGGCGATGCCTGCTAAGTATTGCCTCTTTTGGCGATTGCCAATCCATGCGTTGAAGTGAGAATCACATTCGGAATGGTCTTGTGCAACCATTTGGGGGCGATGCCAACTTAAAGCGGGGGAAGGCTCCTCAACAGGGTCCTCAACGGGTATCTGTTTCAACAGGGTTACTAAGCCCACGGCCTTTGGGAAGCAAGGGTTGTAAAGCGGATCCACAGACAAAGACTTACCTGAGTTGGACTGAGTGAACTGTTGGGTTGGTTGCGTTCTTCGTCATAGTCAAGGCCTAAACAAATTAGGGGCGTTTTTCTGGCCCAAAGCAGGTCAACCAAGTGAATACTTTCAAGTGACAACGGGAATCCCACCTCAGCAGAAGGCCGATTTCCAGTGTCAGGATTTGTCGGCTGGAAGGTTTCCCCTCAACTGGGTTTGTTTGCCCCTGGTGCATCCACCCCTAGACCCTAGAAAGGGTGGGGCCAACTCCTTGCGTGTTTGAGCACCCCTTGTTTAAAACCTTCTTTTGGTTTCCGAAAGGCGACGCGACAAGGATCCAGGTGTTGAAACCAATGTTGGCCCACGCTGCTAGAATGGGAGAGGAGCAGGGTCTCGCACATCCTATCCTGCAGACTCACATTTCGCAAACCCGCTGATGTGGTTTCCGTGCAAACCAAACTAACAGACTCACAGTTATGAAATCCCAAACGAGGAGCTGTTTGGCCTCATAGGTTTCGCTCTAAATAGGGCTGTCTCTTGCATTCCTTTAAAATGGACATATGAGCAGCCGAGATACGTTGATTTCTGGCAATGGTGTTTATGTGTTAATGGGGTTCATGATAGCATATATCATTTGGGAAGCTATCTAATCAAACATGCATAGCCACGAACAAATACCCCCATAAATGAAGAGCTGATGACAAATAGGGCAGTGATAACTTATTATCCCCCAGACTAATGACTAGTAAACCCCATACGTAGTTTGCAGGAAGTAACATGGAACCTGATTTAGTCCCCAGTGTCCTGGGGATGTGTTTGTGGGGATGTGCAAAAGCTTTTCAAGCTGAGAAGGCAATTTGTGTTGTATATCTCTGAAGCATTTGTTTTCGGGGGGCCATCAAACAACACAGGCCAAACAAGCCACCAGTTTGGGGCTCCCCTATTGGAGACGAACCAATACATGAGGATATACAATGACTCAGACTGCAAACTTAGCAGATGTTTTTTTAGCCTTTGCTTTTTAACTTACCCACATTGGGCAGTATGACACTAAAACAGCACACAAGTAAATGTTGGTAGATATTTTTTGTTGAACGTGTAGGTGGTGGAGGAGGGGCTTTTATTTTTCGCCATGTTAGTCTCATAGTTGTGACCTTGTTGTATACATGGTACCCTTCCTCCCACAAACATGGCACCTGGGAGGTGCCTGGAAGATCAATTGAGGGGGCAATGCTGTGGATATTTGTGAAATCCACTAGAAGCACCATTGCCCTTGTAAATAGCAACACATCTTATGGCTTCTTGTGAATGGCGTCAAAAAATGGTTCAAGGAGACCGCGACATCGACGGCTTCACAACATCCATCGATTTCACCGAACTCAGAAACCCCGAAGGGAATGATTTGATTCCCATGGCCTTCGTGACGCGAAACGGGCGCCGCAACCCGAAACGGACGTCGCCGCCTTATAAGCTGAAGCGTTTTCAGGTGGCCTTCGAGGCGACGGAGGGATGAGCCGGTGACGAGTCCCGGTGTCGGAGCTTCGACTTTTTGGGGTTTGGACCGTGGAAACGTTGGAGGTTTTGGGGGGACCATGAAAACGATGGACTTGGGTTTGGGCCATGAGAACTTTTAGACCTTTTGGGGCTTGAACCATGACAAAAGTGGGAAGCAACAAAGTTCGGAACTTGTTGTTCTTTGCCAATCCACTCAGGAAGTGAGTGGAAAGTCTAGAGGGAAACCAGAAGGCTTGGTACGCCTAGTGAAGAACGGCAATCCTTGCTCCTTGTTTTGGGTGAAGGCTCCCCTTGCACGTCAGGGATGTGGATTGGGACCTGTGAAGCCGTTTGCGTGTCTTTTTTTCTGTCTTTTCGAGAAAAAACGGTTTTTTTCATGAGACGGCATTTTTCCAAACGTCGACCTTTTTTGGGAGTTTCGTGGGTAGAGTGCATCTTGGAGAGCCGAAATCTTAGATGAGCCAGGCTACCTTTCCGCAAAAATACATGTCTTTCCAAACGACGATCTTTTTTCCGAACAGCGACCAACATTTGGTGCTTTTTGCTCGAAGGCCTTTTTTTTCCGCACACATGGGCTTCGCAGGGATTGTCAAATCTCAAGTTTGAGCACATGGAATGAGGGAGCGAGATCTCTCACGGTTCATTCCCAACCCCGGATGGACATCATGCCTGGAACCCCCACTGTTAGTTTGGCCGCAAGTTTCCCCTTTCATTTAGGAGTTTGCAGTAGAGAATTGGTCAACAGTTTCCTTTGGTTTCCCGAAATACCGGGGATCAACGCCTTTTTTTAAAGCAACCCTGAAGGGAAAGGCACGGTTTCCGAAATGTCGCGGTGATTCCATTGCTCTTTGTAAGCAAGTGGGCACAGGATACAATGAACGGGGCCTGGAATCCTTGGGATCATGTGATGAGTTTGAACGGTTGCAACACCCAGAACTCATTGGGCAGAAATGAAATGGACCGTATACACATTGAAAAAACAACAGGCCCACTTGGATGTTCCCAGAAGGTGACCTCTAAAGCCCATCAAGGGGTTCATGCATGAATGGTACTCTTTGGTAAAACAGGATTGGCCTGGGGTCCATTTTTTGGGCGCGATGACCAAATTGGGAGGGGAGGAGAGCCGGCAAGGGGAAGCCAGGTGGTCAGCGATCCCGCCTGCTTTGCGAGCGGCATCGTGAACTACCAGGCGAATAAGTTGCGCGGTTGATCTTCGGTTCAACCGTTGACGTTGAACCACGAAACCTTTGACTTTCTATGCTTAACCTTTAACCTTCTTCCGCGAACACCTCTAAGTTTTGTTGTTGGGTTCTACCATGTTCTACCACTAGCTAGCCAAAAGTGAGATGGCACCTCCCAGCCGTAGCTTTTGGTTTTTGGGAGGGGCCTGAAGGGCCTTTCCTTGAAGGTCCAAACCAAAAATACGTGCGGCCGCCCTGAGAGTATGTATATTGTTTTGGGCAGAGCATTTCAAAATGTTTATATTGACGCTAATTTACCCCAAGGCCCTTATGTGTGGTCGATGGAGTTTGTTGCCTGCAAAATAGGCAACCTCTTTTGAGACCCCAAACGCAACTCGTTGTTCTTTTTTTTTCTGGGGAACCCTGTGTCCCCCATAGTGAGCCCCAGGAGCCCTCTGGGTAGGCGAGCGGAGGGAAGTCCACCACAGTGGCCCGGCATCTCCCGGTGCGGTTGTGTTGTTGTTTGTTTTCAGTGACACCTCTGTTCTTTTGCTTACCCTATTGTTCAGTGGCACCAGTTAAACTGTTCCTCTTTTGCTTGGTGGATTTCGCATCCAGAAGCGTCAAGCCAAAAAGGGTTCCATTTAGTTTCCGCCTTTCGGGTCACTGACTGACCAAGCTTCGTTCCGCGCCAGGACCCGAACCTCAACGTGGAGTGCCCCTTGTGGCGCCCGGCGCCATTGAGTCGCCCAAATCCGATCGTGTGGATTCATTTCATTCAGGGGTGGACCCTCGCTCAAATGACTGGGATGTTCAACCCTAAGAAGGTTATCACTCATAATCAAGGTTATAGCCGGGGCGCTGCTAACAAAGGTGGGGCACTGCGGTTTAGTTGGCATAAACAGCCATTGTTACAACGAACTATAACCTACCTGATGTGGGTGGAACAAGCAAGTAGGGAGCGCCTCCGCCAGTTTCATGATCCACGGGAATCACGACGACCCTGGCGGGGAGAGCAACCTGTGCGCTGCAAACCTCTTAGAGGCCGGCCGGGTAGGGGCAGCGCAGTGCGGCCAGCGCAGTGCGGACTATGAAGCATCAGCAGGTATAGGTACCTGGGGTGCATGATTGTTGCTTTGGCCCATCAATGAAACAAATACTCCAACAAACTATGGCAACAGTTTGGTTTCCCTAAGAAGTGCTCAAACGGGCTGTCAGAAACTCGGAAAAGACGTGAACATGGTTTGCAACCAACAAATGTTTCGGCAAACCACCCCCAGAAAAAGTACTGGTACCCTGAAAACAAGACGAGCCACCCATTTAGTCTACCCTACACCAGAATGGTTTTGTAATTTGGAGACTTCGGTTCGGAGCCAGCGCCAAAGCCACATCATGACCTACGTGAACAGGAAAGCACGCCCATTTTGGGGGGTTCCCCTATTCTGAGACACCCGTATGTACCCCAGGCCAGGGCTGAGGAAGGAGTCTTTGGGGAGTGCTTGAACCTGGCCTCGGCCACTCACCTGGCAGACGAGTTGGGTGGCGCTTCCATGTGGAGGGTGCCGGCCAAGCTCCTTGTGGGACGGTAGGTGTCAAAGACCTACATGGCGGTGGGTCAAAACTAACGGTAGGTGCACCACCCATCTTAGAATCTATTTTAGTGGGGAGCAATTATTGGGATGTTCACTGGGGGTACGATTTGGCTTTTGACCCATGGCCACATGGCTTCGGTGTTGAGTTCCCAGTTTTTCCCCACCCCAAAATGGTCCGCAAAACACGACGCACAGATGTACCGTTCTGCAGGTGGCGGGGCTGTGCAACTACTTTGGGCGGCATGAGGATCTGGAGGCGGACTGAGGGACTCGAAATCTTCTTGGCGCCCACTTAATTTTGCTTAAACAAATGGGTCTATTGTCCCTTGTTGGTTTTAAACGGAGATAAGTGAGATAAGCTACTGAAAATATGTCCTCATGTTTTCCAGGGGGCTGATGCAAATGGAATTCTAACATTCGAGCAATCTCATGGCCATGGGTCAAAAGCCAAATCGTACCCCCAGTCCCCATTAAAGTAAACTAAAATGGGTGGTGCACCCTGCCCCAGAATGTACCATTGGTTTTGACCCACAGCCACATGGCCATCGCTGACGTTGAGATGTCCCTGACTTGTAAGTGAGACATTGGGGAAACCAAAGGGAATTCTCTTCCTGCCTGGTTTAGGAATTCGAGCCATCCCCATGGCTTTTGAAAATCTGCTAGGACAAACAGTCAAGAGTCAAGAAGTTTGTTTTTCGGGAGGACCAGAGCTGCGAGAAGTTCGGTTGGAGAGTTGTATTCTGCTGAGGCTCGGTGATTGCTTGGGGTTGGCGTGGCAAAGGCCTTGTTGAGGTTTATGTTAAAACATGGTGAACATGTTTAGAATAGTTGAACAAAAATATCAACAACGTATACCTTGTTTGACTAACTGTTCGAACCATCGCTCATGTTTGTTGTTTTATTATGTCATATGTTGCATGACCAACATAGCTGGTCTCTTCTTGATTTGCGCTCCACGTGTTTCTTTAAAAGCTATCCCAAGAAACCATGCATTTTAGGTCCCCTAGCTTCAGTTACCAGTAAAAGACACTTATAGTAAAGTGATTGGGCGGGCCTCTGGGAAGCTCTTCAGGCGCCGATTTAGTGCACTTCAGGACAATGCCCAAAGGGGCAAAAAGGTGTTCTTTGCTTGTCATTCCTCCAGTTGCTTCAGAATATTGTGTATTTCCCCTGTTTGTTGTCAATGGAATCTATCACTCACGGGGGCGTATCCGCAAATGGATGCAGTAGTTGGCGTGGACACGCCACAAGGGAGACTGCTGGTCTGCACTGACCCAGACCTCCAGGGTACCCTTGTTAGGAGGCTCTGGGCCCTTACTTTGGGGTGAACTGACATGACTCACGCAAATGTGCCCCGGAACACATGGATCGTTGTTTGTTCTAGTCATATGCATGGGTTTGGTCAGTCCAAGGGTCCACCCCCCACTTCAAGATTGTGTTTAGCTCAACCAAGCTCACCCATCACGAAGGCCCCAGAACAAAAATAATTTGCGCTCGATATTCAACCCAAACGCCATTTCAATCCCGGCGTACTTCCTTTCCTTTGCCAATTTCGCAACAAAAAGTATGGAATTATTCCCCTGAGCAACGAATATATGGCCAAAAACAGCGGGGTCTCAGAGTGGTTTCCTCGACAACAGCGTTTTGGCTTCCTTTTGTTGTTGTTTTCGTTGGATAAGATCCAGCAACCAACACATGTGAGCATGGAACCCAACCGGCGGGGTTCCGAAAGCCCTTCCAAACAAGTTGTGTTTTTTGGTGGGAGGGTGTCCTAAGTGAATTGGGCGTGCCCATGTTTGAGGGGGTTCCCCTTTTCTCTTGTTTTTCAAGGCAATCAACACGGAAACCACTTGTGGTTTCCTTGTGTTGAGACACACCCAGCTAGTTGAATTGGTCCCAGTGGACTTCGTTAGCTATTTGTTTCTGTGAATTGTTTTTGTTGGATATGCTCAACCAATCAGACGCATGTGATTTCTTGCCCAGAGCCATCCTTTGCAACTCTCAGGACATTGTCATCCGCCCACTGCTGCTCACTAAGGCCGGGGCACTGGTTTGGGGGCGGTAAGCCCGAGTAGCTGAGACCTTTGGTATCGTATGTCTTTCCCTTTGAAATGATGGTTCGGCCAGATGCTTTAGATGCAAAGGAAAAAGGGCTGAACTTGAGCCAAGTTATTTGGGGGGGAAATCCCGAGTGGGGGGGACTCGTTGACGGGATATTATCCACTTGCCCCAACCCCGACAGGTTGGTCGAGTTTTGATTGAATGAAAGTCCCATCAAGAATAATTTCGAGCACCCTTAAAAGGGGACTCCGTGCAAACAGCGACAAAAGGGGGTTGGGTCAATCCTTCATGCAATCCTTCATGCTTGTGTTAGGACCGATCAACGCGCTCAGTTGAAATTAGCACTTCCTGGAGTCTCCATTGTACCTTTAATTTTGGGGTCACACTAACAAAATGGCATTATTTTGCGAAAAGGCGTTTTATTCAGTTTCGCTACAGTGTGACCCTTTTTTGGGTTCTGCGCTGACTAGACATTTTGCTAAAAACGAGAAACAACATCACACTGCGGTAACTCGATGCAGCTTCTTTAAGGTATGCTGACCAAACGGGCTGCTTTGACAAGCGTCTTCTTTCACGTAAGGCGATGGCGCAGCCTGAATCTGCATTCATCAACAGCGTTTGCCCAAGCCCGCAAGCTTGCCTGTAAGCACTAGGATATTCAAGCTTTGCTTAATACGCAGACGCACAGTATGCGGACATGGTGGCGCAGGCTGGTGCCAAGAAGCAGATGAGCATGTCCCTTACTTTGACACAAAACTTAAGTTTTGTGCTTGCAGGCGACAGGGTACGTTTTCAAGGGCGAGCTGGCACGCGCCAAACATGCTATCAGACAGTTGCTTCAAGAAAGCAAGCGCCCGTCAGAGTTCTGTAGCGCTTGTTTGCCCGCGGCCTTGGCTCTAAAGTGCTTTCTGGCTTTGCGGGGGTTCGGGAAGAACAAAGAAAGTTACCAAGGCTAGAACTACAAAAGGATACATGCTCGTAAGGAAGATTAATTGCTTCCATCCACAAATGTGCGCATTTGGAGCCACCTCTAGGCAATCAACCGCTTGAAACGGGCTTCTCATGCAAATCTACAGCCGGCCTGCTGTGGGCATCTGAATCGCTGGCTTTACAAGACTTTCCAGCTCAAGTTAAGATTTGACGGCCAAACACATTCAACAGTTGCAACCACGGAAAGGCAGATTGTTCGGAGCCTCTGTCCGCCTTTCATCCGCCTTCCATCAGCGCTCCGCCGTCCATCCGCCGTCCGTCCGCCGTCCGTCCGCCATCCGTCCACCATCCACCCAGTCCAGCTGGACCCCATTCTGTATTGGATACTTTGATGGTCCCAAAAAAGCCGTCCAAAAGGCGGAAAAACCCGTCCGTCCGGGACGCGTCCAGCAGCTTGTACCCTTTTTTGCTTTTTGTATTGGATAGGGAGCAAGCTTGGGATTGCTTCTTCTGCTTCATCTGGCCTCAAAGGACAGCAGAGCGAACCAACTTTTCGCAATAATTAGTCTTGCGGCACACGTACGGATTTTTGCTGGCGTTGACCCTTCGTACTCAATGCTGGGCCCCGTGCGTTTATTGTTTGATTGGCGTAACAAACACTTGCGTGACAGAGCGCGCCTACGAACATGGAATTCACTGTGTTGCTTCGTCCCTCGTTGCGTCGGAGTGACCGCTCTGTTTCGAAACATTGAGTATATCCAATGCATTGCAGCGGCTTTGAACTTCAACATCTGGGTTGGTGGTTTTCACTAGCAAAGCCGTCTAGGCGCACTGATAGCGTTGAACATGTGTGACCAGCGTGTGGGAGCGACCGCGCTGCTTTATATCGTTCGCCGCGGTGCCCCAGATCATGTCAAAGTAGGCGCTTCGCGCTGGCATGCCTGCGGTCGTCATTGTGTGAAATCAATCAACTTTGGCCAGCATAGATTAACCCCTTCGTTGCTCGTGACAGAGTGTGCCCAGAGCACTGCTGTGCTCGCAATAGTTTGAAGCGGTTGTAGCTTTGCCCCTTTGGAATAGCAAAATGTGATTACCCCAGCGATTCATGCTTTGGTGTAAGCCCAACTCTTGCAGTAACGAAAGTAAGCAGGCTACCTGTCACAGCAATAGAAAACCTATACATAATTACCTTGTTCAAAGCCAGACCCTGACGCACTCATAATGATTGCAGCTACTGACAGCGCTATTTTTGGCCGTCAAGGAAACAATCGTGCATGTGACCCCTTTTTGCGCCAGAGGGGCTTTTTTTGCACTCGTGACCCCAAAAAAAAGGGGTCACGGCAAAAGGGCGGAAAACGAAGGGTCACGGAGACTCCAGGTTCGACCTGCATGCTCAGCAGGCAATTTGAGGTCCACTTTATCTTTCGCCGCGGGGAGCCTGACTCCAACCGACCTCTTGTGGGTTCCACATTGTTTCGCTGACCAAATGGCGAGTCCAAGTCAGACCCAATTCACCCAGTTATTCCACTTACTTGTGTCATAGGCAACCAAGGCAGCCTTCAAACATTGAGCGGAGACTGGCTGTTTCCCTACTACCTTGGTATCCATCTATACTGGGTAAGATGGTACTCTCGCGCCCAAGACAAGCCCCTCCACTCGATTCTGCGCTCAGTGCCTATCCGGTGCCAACCCCCCAAACACCATTCTGGAACCGGACAGCTGGGAACCATCACTTGTGAAATCATTTCCTTTTGAAAACAACAAGGGAAAGTGATAGATCCAAAAAAGACAGGAATCCTTTCGGGCCAGCTCCGTTTTCCCGCCTTGCTCACTGTCGTCTCCGGTCTAAATGTATATTTTAGGGCATGGGTATGAAGCAGCCTCGGGGCCAGTGGGGCTGAGAAGCTGCAACAATGTTCAATTTGAGGCCCAGCCAAAGAAACAAAAAAAACGACCTGGTCCACCCCAAAAAGCTGGTTTTTCATTCACCGGTGCCAGTCACCCAAAAGAAACCACATGGTCCGGGCGCATTGGCGCATCGCACAGGGCGCTTTTCGCGCTCCGGCGCTCGCTCGCGCTCGCTCGCGCTTCTCGCTCGCCAGGGCAGGTCGCAGGTGGCGATCTACGGCTTGGGGAACATCCGGGACGAGCGGCTGCACCGCTGCTTCCAGGACCTTCGGCTCGTCGGCTGGGCTTCGGTTGGTTTGCTGGCTGCAGGTCCTTCTCAAAATGGGTCCGTTTTGGTGGGGTTTTGAAAGGGACGGCAAGAGGAAGCCAAGCGTTTTAGGGGAACACCCCCCCCTCTAGATTCTTGGGGTGTTTGAAGGGCAATTGGGGAAATGGATGCAGGTTTGTTTGCCGCAGTTTGCCCAATGCCGCAATTGGTTCCCTGGCGGCTACTTGGCATGGGTCGCTGGGTGCAATTCTTGTTGCAGGAATTACCCTGCAGCAATGTGCCGTCCCTTTGGTGGTCCGCTAAAAGTACAGGTTTCCACTTGGTGTGACCCCGTGGTTTGACCGCCCCGTGCGTTCGCCAGGGCCGCAAAGTCCGTTTCGAGGCGCGAGCGCTGCGACTGGCCACATGATTTGAGGATTTCGAGGCCATGTTTAGGAAGCCCGTGTCTTCTACCTCCAGGTTTTACCATGGATGTCTGTTTTGGGTTACCTATGGTCATTCACTGGAAGGGAAAGACACCCCGCGTCAGGCGCCAGGTTCAAGGGATAGTGTTACACAGTTCTGACATTAACAATACCAGTGGCCCCAGGGGAAGGCGTGTTCAAAGACAGGGCGCTTCTCCCACGGAATTGTCCAGCCAATCTCCGTGTGGATTTGTGAGATTCCTTTCGAAAAGCTGGATCAGTCCGAGTCCCTGAAATTCGACCCTTCAAAGGTGGCCCACAAATGTCCCCCGAAAACACTCCGATACTCTCCTGCAGATTAACATTGAACCCACCACATGATTTGTAGCGGAAACTCCTAATTGTTTGGGGGACCTTTGTGGGTTCCATGTTAATTTGCAGGAGAGTAGCTTGTGCTTGGATCTTGAAGGGGGTTCTGTGCTCGGAAACGTCACCGGAAAGAGTAGGTACCTCCGCTCGTTTTGACACCAAATTTGGAATGTGTCAGTCTCATCACACCCTTTTTGGCAGCTTGTTGCTGGAGCTGGGGAGCTATAAGAAATATGCGGTCCCTCCCCTTATCTTGTCTTTGAGTTGGCAAACTCATCTTGTTGGCAGGCTTCTATATGCGGATGCTTTGCCAATGGCTAAAACAGTTTGTACAATTTCGGGCCGGTCAACACAGGCCAGCAAAGTTCCGGGTTGGGGTTTTGAAGGGTCTCAGACTTCGGGGGGTCGTTGTGTCCCACAAATGGGAGGTGTCCACAGCGGTGTCCAGACTCCCCACCCAACCTTCAAGCTCTTAGCATTAAATGTGGAACTGCGGACCCGAATTGGAAGGGCCATGTTGGAAAAGGCTCCACACGTCCATATCTTTGGAAAGGTAAGCCGCCCCAAAGCTTTGAGACCCCCGGCCCGCCGCTTAAACCTACGATTTCCAACAGGCGGTCCCTCGCGCCGCAAGAACGCCCTGAAGCCGCCAGACTCCGGTCGACCCGGAGAAATGGTTCCACGTGATGATCCTGCACCAGAACAGGCCTGATTCATTTGCGGAACCCCTACTTGGATGGGTCCCACATCAGGCTTATTGGGAGTTTCTTTGCTTAAAATCAAGTTGCCCTATTTGTTCGAGGATACCCGTTTTGGGGTTGGCTTAAAGGGAAACCAGAAAGACCCCCGGTTTATGGGGTTGCCCACTACGGGTCCCACGTCAGGTACCCTTCCGTCTAACATGGAACCTGACACCAGTAGTTCACTGGGCATGACATGCCAATGAAATTCAAAAGCAGAGTCATTGTTTCACCCTGTTCCAATGATCCTCTAGTGATTTGGCAACTCCAATAGACACCCAATGAACTCCTACATGTTCGGCAACCCCCAGGCACCAATTCAAATTCCTGCTTTGAGATTTGCAGGGAACAAAACTATTTTTCCCAAGGCCTGCCAGAACCATCTATATAGGCACCTGAGTCTTGCGTGAGACATCTTGCATTGTGTTTGCTCTTTGGTGCTCCAGCTTCACCCTTGGAAACATCGATGCCATTTGTCGAGGCACAAGGGCAACAAAGGAGCTGTGCCCAGCAAGGCGCCGGGGGCACCAGATCCGAAGCGAGCGTCGGAGTGCTTGCCCTGTGAGACCTTGCACCAAAGAGCCCAGAAATTCCATTTTCCCCTAGCAGGTGACCAAGGGAACACAACAAAACGAAACGAAGACCTGCCTCAAAGCACTGCTTACGGATCCACTGGGTAGGATATGTGCACCCCAAACACATCGGTTTGATCTATTTGCGTTGTCCCGCGCGCTTAGCTGCGACATGTTTGCGCGGTCCTTTATAGGAAGGGTGATTCTCCGTAAGCCCTTTACTCCGGCATTCCCTTTTTCAGGTGCAACAGCGTTTGTGCCATTGGCGTAGGCGGTGATCTCGCCTAAGCGGTTTTCTTGGATTGGTGGATGCATGGGTCCTTGGGCCCCATTGTTGAGTGACCACAAATGTTTGGTCGCCACTTGTTCACAGACCAGGGGGATCCCGTTTTAAGTGATAGCATCACCACAGGTAAAGCCCACCTTCGTACCAAAGGAAGGACGCCATACAACCGTGACCTTAAACCATTGCCAGACTTGGCTTGCCTTTGTAGTATGTTGCCTTCGGGGATTTTCCTTGATTTCCCCGTTCAACGTTATCGGACCGTTGCGTGAGTCCTTGCAAGGGGAAGTCTGGCCCAGACACCTTTGAATCTTTGGTTTCTCTCGTCTTAGTATGTCATTTGTTCGTTTTCCGGGTGCTGGCTTTGTTTATTGGCAGGGCTGCAAAGAACCATTGGGTTGACAAGAGATCCCATGTTCCTCTTCGGCTGGATCTGCAGCTATTTCCATAGTTGTCCTTCAAAGATCCCTGAACTTCTCTTTAATCACCACCCCACCAAGAGGAAACTGACTTGGCCCAAAGGGTGGTGTTTAAAGCCACCCAAAGTGGAAATATAGAGAATCCTGTCCTTGATGTGAGTTTGTCAACATGAGGGGTCCTTTTGGTATTGCCCTGTGAAAAGGCCCAAGGCGTTATCCAAAAAACATCGATACTTAAGCCACAGCCCCCGTGACTTCGTGGAAAGAGAGTGAGAAGCTCAGCTCACTTCGGCCCCGGGCGAAAACGCGTTTTTTTCTGTTGGACGCTGGCCTCCAACGAGAATCGGACACCGGTGTGCTTTGGTTTGACTTTTTATGTTGGGGTTTTCCTCGTTTTGGACTCAAGCAAGCTACGCAACTGGTGATCCCAAATCAACAAGCACCCGGTTCCATGCGACTCAGCTTTTTTGAATGCACACCTTTTGCATGGACTTTTTCGGGTGCCGGCTGTTTGGATTCTCACGCGCAAATAAACAACGCACAAGGGGCGGCGGAGTTTACGACTTCCAGTTTCTCCGGAATCTCCTCCAAGAACTAGTTTGCACTTTAGGCCCTGAACCAAAGTTTAGGGTAGGCAAAATATGAGACCAGACTATGAACACATAGGGAGCATCTACCTGCTTGGGCTTCAGACATCCATTTTCCGAGTCTGAGGTGCATCCACGAGGAGATGCTGCCCTCCTTCCTGGACCTCGCCACTTGGCGGCGGGCGAAATTTTGGAGGGACGACTCCCAGAAAAGCAAACGGTCAAAACCCGGGTAGATGAATACCGTTTTAATGCCATTTTCATACCGGATTTTGATTATGACTCAACTGGTGCCACAAAACCTTGGTGTTAAACACAAGTGCCTGGGGTCTCCATCCATCTCCAGCCTTCAAGAATGGATCAGTACCCAAAAGAAAAGGCGCATCACCCTATGTTTGAGGGGTCACAAGGAGACTCCAGGTAGATAAAACGTGAAGAAGCTGACGATTCGTTTTGGTCAGAGTTGAGCCAATGTGCCAATGGACTTGGCTTGAGAAGCCAAGGGGGAGTCGCGATTGTTCGGTGCCCTTGAGGTTTGAAAGGGAGCCCGGAAGCAGGCCGAACTACACGTGAAGACAGCTCAAAGGTTCAACCTTTGACATTTGGAAAATATGTTAGGCTTTCGGAAAGTGGTGGTTTCCCTAGCCAAACTGACCAACCCAGTTGACATGTTACCGTTATCCATTCCACAATGGTTCCGCAAGGGACGTTTGGAAAGCAACACGATCGCACACGTTTCCCAACATAGCGGGGCGCCTAGCAAGGATGCGTCTCCCATTTGAGCGCCCAGTATGGTTCGTTCCAAATGTTAGTCTCTAGCACTTTTGGGAGGGACATGGGGGGACGAGCTCCAAATCTCCCACACAAATCGGGGGACACACTGGTTCTCCCATGTCCTCTTGGGGAAGCCTTCGTAGTTGACTCTTGGACGAGGGTTTAGGGCTGCTGCGTTGATCCCAACCCCGTTCACCATCTACACGTTTGCTCCACTGAAGTTGCAATCAAGGTTACAGCTGGGGTAACTGGGGTTAGTTGGATTAAACCATGATTATAACTCATAACTACTTACCTGACGTGGGTTGACCATCCAAGTAGCCCCTTGATTTGTCCAGGAAGGCGACGTTGGGAATAACTTTCATTTGCCTCCTCCATTGGATGCCAGGGCTTACTCAGCAAAATCCAATCTTAAGGGGTGGCAGCTTGATTATGCCTCTTGTCACTGGATTGAGTTTGCTCGCGTTGCACTTTGGCGCATGAGGTAGTTTGTGTTTTATTTTCTGCTGGTGTTTCACAGTCTGGGCTTTGTCCGGTATGCAACCTTATTCTACGAGTCAGGGCAACCCACACCAACTTCTTGACAGACCACCCCACGTCAGGAAAGTCGAAAGCATCCTCAATCATTTTCCCTTCATGAAACCTACCCTGCAAAGACGGTTCAGGGGATAAACTGTGGATGGACGAAATCCTGCACCGCTTGGAAACCATGGGAACCATTGTTTGTTGGTATTTGCAAGGGAATCATCATTCCAGGGTTTCTTAGGTGGTGCGAAATGGATTTCGCAACCATCCACAGTAACAACCTATTCGTTCGCCACACCAAGACCAAGGTGTGCAACTTCGCTCAAGCCAATCGCCTGCCACCGCCGCGAGGTGATTTGGGGACATGAGCACGACTGCCAAGTAAAGCCCCAGGAGACGGTGGCGTTGTCTGAATCAGGGTCGAGGCCATTGGCGGTTGAGATTCGATGGTTTGAGTGGCAACTTTCTGCCTGCAAGTTCTTTGGTTTGTGTTCAAGTCAGCTTTGCGTTGGGGTGAAAGCAGATGGCGAAAGTCCTCCTCATTTCTGTTTAGTCATTTCTACTTACCCACAAAAAGGGGATTGTGCCATTAACTTTCCCCACCCTGTCCTGTATTTCCGTCGGGGTTTGCAATTAAGGGCCCTTGACAAACATAAGACCTTGCTCCAAAGTCCGGGCCGTTCACCAAAGTTCTCAGGAGTTTGACCCGCAAGTTTCTTGGATCCGATTTCCCTTTTGGGCGGTTTTAAAGGTTATCTTTTTGGCCCATGAAAGGTGAGTATCCCTTGGTGGGGGTGATGCTTTAAGGGGAAAATATAGGGAGCCCTAAGCCCTGAACCAAGCCTTGGGAGGGTCCTTTTGGGGGGTTGGTTGACAGGGCCTTTCGACTGCGAGGAGTCCTTGCGGGGGGAGTTCTACGTGATCCAGCCCGGGTCTTCGGTTGGAGCCTCAGACGGGAACGCAGAAACAAACACGCTGCATTCTCTCCGTCGTTGAAACATGGGGGGATCATGATCCTCCAAAAAATGGGATGATTACCCAAAACAGGGGGGCATAACCCAACTGTTAAAGGGTCATGGAGACCCCAAGCATCTCTCCTACGGCTGCTAGACCACTTCCCAGTTTGTGGCTATTGGTTTGGGCGGCTTGCAGCAACTGCCGTCTTAGAAGGGTTTTTAGAACCATTCTGGTGAGAAAAGGCTCCCGAACGATTGGACCCAGCTTTCTTGAAGGTCCCCCAATTATTTTCTGTGTTGTTGCTTTACTTCAGCCAGCCGCTTGGTCAAGCCGAGCAGAGACAACGCCGGCCCCAAAGACCCCACCATGTGGTTCTCTGATTCAAGCGTGTTTCCTTTCATGTTCGTACCATTCCCTTTCCCAGCCCAGCGGCAACCTAGAGGACACAGGCCTTATGGAAAGAATCTGAAACTGGCAGCACTGGTCAGGCTATGCACACAGACACATGGGTATTCAATGAATAGAGAGTCAACACGCGATCCCCGTTTTCCCGCGAGCCATTCGCCTTGGTTGAGTTGCCATTTGGCTGAGCAACTCCGATGGGTGTGTCTCAATATTCATGGACCCGAATCAAAGTGGCAAGGGTTTCCTGCTGGTTTCCACTTAAATCCACTCCCAACAAAAAGTTTTGCTATTTGGGTGTGTGCGGTTTTTTAGGGACGCCCAACAAATGTGGTTTTGCTTTGGTTTCCTGTTGAACCCACATCGGCCAGGCGGGGTAACCGAAAGAGACACCCAGCTAGACAAACGCCCAGCTCGCTCGCGACAAAGGTGGCGACCTCTTTGACTCCTGGGGAGGCTGGCTTGAAGCACGTGGCCCTCATCGACCTGAAGCAGGGCGTCTTTAGGTGCGCCGGTCGCCGCCCGCGCGGGTGAGCGAAGCGGTCGTTTGTCGGGTGGGTTCGTGGCTTGTTTGTGCTTATTGTCGGGCCTCGTGCTTTTTTAGGCAAGCCATTATAGCAGAAATTACGTTATAGCTTGGACATGGTGGATTCTTGCCAGTTTTGGCAGTATGGTGTCCTACCTCCATGTTTTCTGTGATAGCTTGCGCTGTTTAGTAGCCATTGTCTATGGTAAAACCTGGAGGTCAAAAACCCTGTGTACTTTTGGCTTTTCAATTTCACAGGTCCCCACGACCCCATTCTTTGTGCAGGCCCCTGTAACGTAGCGCTTCCAGTTGCGTTTAGCCATTGTCCATGGTAAAACCTAGAGGTCAAAAACCCTGTTTACTTTTGCCTTTCGCCCTGAAGCATTGGGAGGAGATAGACAATGATTTGACCCAGATCTCCAGTGGCGCGTGTTGCTTCTTTTGTGCCGAGAGGGTTTCCTTTAAAGTCAACTACCAAATAGAAAGAGTCCCCCTTTTCCCACAACCATGGGGGTCTGGGTCTAGAATGCATTTAGTTTGTAAGCAGCCCACACATTCTCATTTAGGGCATCATAGCAACCTACCGGTGCCCTTGTTTGGTTTCCCTCTGAAACGAGCCACCAAGCATGGTTTTGTGTTCCATGACGCCTGGGCAAGAAGGTGGCGGATTGAGGTTTTTGACGATTTTGGAATCTTATCATCATGTTGCAGAGCAACGGGGCGCTCCCTTCTAAGAGGTTTGATGCTTCACTGCCATGTTTTTCTGTTTTTGTTCTTTTTCGGCGGCAGTTCCCCGCCATCTCTTTTTCTTTGTTTGGATTTTGGAGCCTCGCAATTTTGAAGGGACGACCCCCTTTCATTGGCACCTGTTGGGTTGAACAAGTCAGTCAGGTTTGGGGCGCTGACTAGGGTGCAGTAAACCCGAGGGCTCTTGTGGCTTGGGTTGCAGATGCGGGTTGATCTTACACAAGATTCTTCAGTCACTGGCCCGTGCGTGTTCTTGTTCTTCGTCCTTTTTTCCCCCTGTTTTCGGGATTCGAAGTTTTCGGCTTTCCGATGGGTTCCTGGGTTGAATAGCCTGGGACTCGCACAGGGCCTTCCACAATTTTGGACCACTACGGTTGAAGCCCTGACCTTTTGGGGGCAGACTTTGGGAGGTCGGGATGTCGGATGATATGAGACCAATCCATTTCCGCTTAGAAGGTTTGGGAGAATTCAAAGCATAACTTGGTGCGGCCGCGTTGTTGAACTTGACATTGGTTGGGGTAGACCACTTGTGTCAGTACCATAAGAGGCTTTGATCGTAACTCAAACGAGTTTCTGGTCTCGTCGTAGGTGCAACCCGGTGCCATTGTGGACTGTGCGACCGCTTGCCGTTCACTCAGCGTATGTGCGAGTGCCAGCTTTTGCTTTTTCATGCTGCCCTTTTCACCTTGGGTCCCTGTATGTTGACAAGTAATTGCCTATAGTTACATACAAGCGCTGGTTTTGCAGAGTTGTTCACCAAAGGCTGGGTGAATGAAATCGCCGTACGCTTTTGGGGTTTCATTTCTTATTTACCGTTGACAAAGTATGAACAAGACTTGGGACAAAAGCTTGACGCGAAGACTTTTGTCCATTTGGTCTCAGCCATGTTGGTTCATTCGTCAAATTGTCCGAAGCTTAACATAGTATTCCCAGGTCCTTTGATTGCAAGGGTGTAGAAGATGAGATTCAAATAGCCAAGATGTATATTCTGATTTTGAGTGATTCTCCTAAGAATTTCTTGGGGAGCAGCCCTGGCTTCGCGTCGATTCCATGGACTTTGCCAGAGTTCCTGACAACAAGCCCGGATTCTAAACCATGGCCTGGATCCCCCTAGCTTTGGGGTCTCTACATCCGTGCCTTGTGCTTGCCGAGTTTAACAAGTTCTTTCGGTGGCTTACATATCTTTCTATTTACATACTAAAATACTAGCATGTTACACATTGTATAGTACGATCTATCATACAGGGAAGCGTGTCTTGGACCAGAGCGACAGTTTTTAGGGATCATTGAGTGCAATACTCACTCCCCAGCGGCTAGAGACGTGTTTCGGGTGGTGTGTTCAGATGCCAAGCTATTTCTGACCAGCCTGAAGTCTCCATACACCTTCCGATGCCACGAAGCCCTCAGTGGAGGTTTTCCCTGGGGCGCTCCAGGGGAACCCGTGAAGTTCACGTCCTTAGGGGAACTGCGCCAAACACATTTACTGTCCAGAAATCCAATACTGGGTGAACACAGACGACGCATGTGGCTAAGCAAATGGAATGACGAAACCAAAATGAACGAATTGTGCCATTTTCGATAGGTAGGCACTTGACAAGCCACCGTCACCGCGCTGGGTCGTTTGGTCCAAGCCCCACTCGAGGTCATGAGAGACATAGAAGCGCCGACTTGTTTTGAGAGCAGCGTCTCGTTGAACTTGGCCGGCTGTTTGGTGTTCTTTGTTCCTTGCTTTCGCTCTCTTTGTTGATCTACTTGAGTTTCGTTGTTTGTGTCGAGCGGTGGTGAGAATTTGACTTTAGGCTGCCGCTGGTGTGATGCCAAGGGCTTCCCACAAACCATGCGAACATCGAATAGTAATGAATCAATGAAGATGGCCCATGTTGCAGACCGTGTCACTTGATCTGGAGACAATGATACCAGTGTAGGCAACCAGAAGCCATCATACAAAGCCAAGAACCAAGAAACCCGCACAAGATTGGTGACTAGATTGGTGACTGGAGCACTGGGCTAGTCACACAGCCATGGAACCGATTGCTTGCCACCGGCACTTGTCAAGGGAGGGTGGAAGCTGAACGGTTTTGGGGTGAGGACCTCCCAAATTGGAAGTCCCATTTCCATGGTCCCCCGCTGCGCTTGGCTTGTGACCTTGTCCTTTTCAGGCTTATCGTTCCCTTGATACAGGTCTGTCCACATGGGAGCACATGGGAGCCTCCCAGACCGTAAAGGTTTTCCCTTCGGTGTCGTTTTAGAGCAGTTTTAAACAGGATACCGTCAACAAACGCACTTCCTGAGTCATGGACTTTAGTCACCGTTTGGGTTTGAGCAATTTTAGTGGTGGAGTGAGAACAGCACCCCCAGATTCGGTGCCAAATGGCTTCCAAGCGGTCGCTGAAGGCATGTTTCGGATGTGGGCGGCCTTTGTGTCCATATACAATGGGTATGTGTCAAAAGAAGGGGAACCCCGAGATGGTGGTTGTCCTTGTGCCGAAGGGTTTGGATGCATATCTTTGATAATCCCGGGTATCCCCAGCCCAGGAACCCTGTGGAATCCTAAACGAGGGTAGCCTTGTGAGATTTTTCTACCGGAAAACCAAAGGGAAACCACACGTCTTTTTTTTGGGGGGGATCCCCTATTTGATGAACCCCACCTCCGATATTTGGCCTTCGACCCAAATCACTTGCATTGGCCCGACACCACTTGTCCTGACCTGTTGGTTTCATGCAACCTTGCGCAACCCCAAAAAACTTATCTATTGCTTATCCAGGGTCCTATTCTCGAGGGCCAAGTGATTACTGCCGGGCGGTCCTTTGTGAGAAGAACCGAAAGGCCTGGGCCTCCCTCGAGCTTGTGTTTTACCTTTTTGACTTGGCAGAATTGTCAAAAGGGTCACTTCATGGCACGTCCACTCTTTCGTTTGCGACCGTTTTCGCATCGAGGAGAAGCTCATGATTTGCAGCCATTGTTGGACTCGTTTGGTCACGTATTGGCAAGATTTAGAAGTCAGCGTGTGAATGGGTTCAAACAACCGAGCACCCCTGCTGAGCTTTTGAATTGGTAAATGTCGATTCCTCGAAGTCGAGTAATATTGCCAATCCACTCAGGAATTGAGTTTCTGACCTCCAGGTTTTACATGAGTTGGGGGCAATTACCAGTAGTCTGGTTGATTTCGGAGGAGCATAGCGGACTCACCGAATTTCTCCACAATCACGGGACTTAATGTTCCCATGTTTTTGGGGGAAACAACACAATTGGACCATGGCTCAGAGAAGCAGCAAGCCAGCACGCGGCCAGGTTCTGTCGGAGACAGGTCTTTTGAAGACGGACTCCCAGGCGCTGGGAACGGCGCTCGCGCGTTTTTCTTTGGTGGAAGTTCCTTGAGAAGGCTGCTTCCAGCGAGATATCGTCAGTTAGGTTGCAACTTACTTACGTCAGTGACCTAGGTTGCAACTTACTTATAACACCCCCTGTAATTGGGTTTTGACTTAGGTCAAGCTTTTGCCACCTCTGGCCAGCTGGGCCGAACATCCAAGTGTGGCTTCCAAAGGGGATGCGCAAAAGGGCAACCCTAAAGAGCCGTTCAGGGTCAGATAGGTTTTCCTTGTATGTGGTCTGTCCTCAGTGTTGTTTACTCAACGCTTCGCTATAGACGGCTATGAGTGTGAATCGTTGGACAGGCCTCCAATGTGCCTGGCCATTTGGGTGTATCTCAAAATGTGGGCTTCATATGCTGAGACATATTCATTTGATTATGTCGGTTCAAGGGTTCAAACAATCACCCAATTTAGCGCCGGTTTGACTCGAACTGGCTTCCTCCAGTCAACCAAACACCAGGCGCGGAATAGCCAATTTTTCACAATAATGGTTGCTGTCTACTGCAGTTTAGGGGCAAAAACTGGGTACACCAACCCCAAAATGCTAGGAAATTGGCCTAGGTACGGCGGGAAGCCACATTGTGTAAATCCCCCCCCTAGCAAGTGGTGCGTAAAGGGATGCAACAGGAAGCCCTTGGATACCTAGGGGATACCTAGGGGTATGGTCCACTTCCTGTTTATCGACTGTGGCTCACGTGCATCGTTGGGCTCAGAGTTAGTGCCACGAGCCAAAGCGCTTGCAGTCGTCCCGTCGTCCCGGTCGCTTTCTGACCGTGAGTGGCTCGCGTGGCGCAAGCATCGCAACTTTGGGTCATTGGAATATGAGTTCCCATTGCGGTGGACATACTCTGGATCGCACTGCTGTAAAACACCCTAAGAAGCCATTGTTTGTTGGTGTTTACAGGGGATGGAATCATTCCACGGTTTGCCCTCGGTGATGTGAAATGGATTTTTGCCACCATCCGCAGCAAATCGGCCGAAACATCACCATTTTGGGATGCAAACATGAG
Source organism: Effrenium voratum (assembly GCA_963377175.1). Lineage (NCBI taxonomy): Eukaryota > Dinophyceae > Suessiales > Symbiodiniaceae > Effrenium > Effrenium voratum. Next base: position 276,652 of record CAUJNA010003395.1, on the reverse strand, counting down.
TTCCTTGGACATATGAGAGGGACGGAGTACCATTTTGGGGCTTGGTTTACAAGAGGAAAGCGATCCTTCAGCACGTGGCTTGGGTCCTTCAAGCAGCACCATCTCGCAGTCTGGCTTTGAACTAAGCCTTGCCCGTTTGCGAATCGCGGCTTGCGCGATTCGCGGGCTCCTAAAACAGAAAGCACACCCGACTTGGCGACTTGTTTGGCTTTATTCCATTTATTTCTCCCCTTACCCAATTTGGGGGTGTCTTTGGAAAACTGGTGGGGTCTCTGAGATGTGATTCCGAAAGCTTCTGTAGGAATTGATTGCTTCTCTTTTGCTTTGACCTAACCTCCTTAGCTTAGCCGGGACGCTTCTTCCCAACGACACCCGGATCCAAACCCTGAGTTACGACTTATTCCTTCTGTTTTGCAACTTTGCATGTTACCCATATTCAAGACTCGGTGGATCTCAGTTATCATTAGGGGTGGTTCCTTTCGTTCCCGAACTAGTTGTCTCCTAGCTGAACCACAGCTTTCTGGAACTTACACAGAGCCTAGACCAGATCGGTCGTTCTGCCATGGTTTGAGCTGTGGCCGGATGGGGACTGGCAGGACTGACTCGGAGAGCGACAGTTTGACTTGTTTGCTTTGCCAGGTATTTGTGAATGAAGGCTTTTTCGGGGATTCCTGGAAGCCCTCAAAGGGGGACTCCTTCCTCTACTCCAAGAGTCTGGCAGCTAAATGTGGTCCTCATACCACTCGCTGGGGTCTCAAAAAATTTAAGCCACCAATTCTCAGGTAGCCTTAGTTGGGGTTTGAAGCCCTGGTTTTTGTAGAAAAAAAAACACCAATGCCGTTTGGAGCAAACGCGGCAGGAGCTGGAACGGATGGCCTAGCCGGCGGAAAATTGCGGAAGCCTCACAGCCGCCTTCGTTTTTTTTGGTCCTTCATTCGGCTTGGGATGGCTTGTTTTTTTTTTGTGGGGGGAACTCCCTCTTTTTTGTTGTGTGTTTGCTTCATTCGGCTTGGGATGGCTTATGTGTTTTTTGGGGGGGAACTCCCTCGTTCTTTCCCCCCCCCCCCCCCTTTTTGTGTGTTTGCTTCATTCGGCTTGGGATGGCTTGTGATTTGTTGGGGGGGGAACTCCCTCCTTTATTTTTCCCCCCCCCCCCTTTTTGTGTGTTTGCTTCATTCGGCTTGGGATGGCTTGTGATTTTGTTTTGGGGGTACTCCCTCGTTCTTTTTCCCTCTTTTTTTTGTATTTTTTTTGGGGGGAACTCCCTCGTTTTCCCCCCCTTTTTTGTGTGTGTTTGCTTCATTCGGCTTGGGATGGCTTGTTTTTTTCTTTTTGTGGGGGGGAACTCCCTTTTGGTAGGCCTTGAGTGGAAAGCAGAAGGAAGGCCTTGTTTTTCTTCTTTTTGGGGGGGCCTCTAGTTACGCTCCTGCCCACGTTGAAAAGGAAAGAACATAGTCCAAATTAGGACCCCTCAGCCAGGTTCCATTTTTGTGGACAGGAGGGCAACTGATAGCTGTTTAAACGAGCAACTCAATACAAATCACGAAATAGAAGCTGTTCAGTATGTTGAACAAACTTGAGCTTTCGGCTCAGTCCGCCGACATTGCATCTCCCATTTATTTCATTTCTGATTTTTGTCACTGCATTTCCCTTCAGTTCCCCTCATTCCCTTTCATTTTCCCTTTCATTTCCCCTCCTTCAGTCTCCCTTCATCTCCCCTTCATTTCCCACTAGTATCCCATGCATGTCTCATTCAGTTCCTCTTTGTTTCCCTTGGATTTCTCTGCATGTTTCTTGCATTTCCCCTCCTTGATTTCCCTTCATTTCCCCCTCATTGCTCTTCGCTTCCCTTCACTTCCCTTCCATTTCCTCTCATTTTCCTTCCGCTTCCCTTCTCAATTTCCCTTATTTCCCTTCATTTCCCCTGCGTTTCCTTTCAATTAGATCTGCCCTTACTTTTCCTCCATTGCTCTCCATTTCCCTTCATTGATCTCTATTTCCCTTCATGTGTCCTACATGCCCTTCCTTCATTCATTTCTCCTTCATTTCCTCCTCATTTCCTCCTCATTTCCCTTCATTTCCTCCTCATTGCTCTTCATTGCCCTTTCATCCCCCCTTCATGTCCCTCTTCATTTCCCTCTCATTGCTCTCCGTTTCCCTTCATGTCCCTTTCATTTCCCTTCATTCCCTCCATACCCCCTTCATTTCGGCTCCCCGAAGACTGTTCTTAGTGGAACGTCATCATTCCGGCGCGGTACGTGGCCACCCTCCACTCCGACGTGTCTCGGAAAGGGATTAGGGGGGGTTACCCTCTATCCTCTCTTGGGTGTCCGACACGCCGAACCATGTCGGCGGATATTGCGCGCCTTTTTTGAAAACATTTGAAACTAAGCAATATCACTCCGCATGTCTGTCTGGTTTCTTCCAAATCGTACGATCGGAGGTAGAACGAGCGAAGCACGATGAAGGTCCTCTACTTGGATCCATCGTGCTCCATTTGGTTGTTGTTGACCTTATTCTACATTGCGTTGCCTACTGTCGATGGAAACCCTGTGACTGCTGAAGTCAACTACCTACCAAATGTGAGTTATTTGTCCATCCACAGTATGTTTTACGTTGTCTTGCCTTGTGGTGAGACACCATTAGTAATCACATAGCCCCCCCCCATTGTGGCCCAACCATTGCCTGGACAATCTCCAAATATTGGCTCACTGTACCCATTGATTGGGATTGCCCACTGATTGTTACTCACTATACTGTCAGTATCATAGGTGTCGTTAGGTTCGATTGGTTAGAAATAGATGGGCCCGGCTTAGATGGCTGGATTCCCTTCACCAATACCATCTATTTTCCCAAAAGGCACCTATGGCTGTGTCAGTAGTGTTCCTGGGTCCCTGCTTTTGCTTGGCTCGCCAGGCGCAGTCACCTCACTATGGTGGTAGGTTGCTGGGGTCTCAGCTCCACACCGGCGTCAGGGCAGAGGGCACCCCACTTCAGCATGGGTGGATCCAGATGATGAAAATCGTGCGCAGTTTCCAGTGGTGGTTATATTAGCCCATGGTGAACAGAAATAGCAGCACTGGGATGGTCATCTCAGAGCGGTGATTCCTGCATAAGTCCCGTGCAGGCGAGGATTTAGGCTGCGTGTGCATTGCCCAAGCTAGTTCTCACTCTAAAATTGGTTGGTTCCTAATTCCAATCGAGCACCATCCGGCTGATAGGGTCCAAACAGTTTAGGACCCCCCCCACAACGCACAACCATGGTTGAAGGAATGGTTTCTGGTTGCCGCCGCTTACTCATTATGCGATCTTTCTTCTTGCGATGCGATTCTGTGTTCCAGCTGCCGATGCGAGATCCCACAACAGGCTGCACAAACGCCCGCCGATGCGACGTCCCAACGAGCCTGATGAAAGTTTCGCCTGGTTGAAGCGAAGCTTGAGTTGCCAATGTGACTACAGTGGATGGACAAGCTCTTCTCCAGTTGGCAGGTGGGTTAACTGTCAATCTATGTATATATGAGCCACGGACAAAACACGCGTAGACCACTTTATCAAGACGGGGCACGCTTTTGAGTAACACATCCCAAAACCATGGAAAACGATGAGGTCTCCCCCAAAAACGATGACCCTTAACGAACACACGGCTCTGTAAATACGACACTTGTACTGAGAAGTTGCGATTTTCGAGCTGGAGATGCGGAAGTGTACTTCGCGTACAGCCTAGGCTTGTACTACAAAGCTGCGATTTTCGAGCTGGAGCTGCGGAAGTGTTCTTCGCGTACTAGACTTGTACTACAAAGTTGCGAATTTCGAGCTGGAGCTGCGGAAGTGTACTTCGCGTACTAGACTTGTACTACTACAAAGTTGCGATTTTCGAGCTGGAGATGCGGAAGTGTACTTCGCGTACTAGACTTGTACTACAAAGTTGCGATTTTCGAGCTGGAGATGCGGAAGTGTACTTCGCTTACTAGACTTGTACTACAAGTTGCGATTTTCGAGCTGGAGCTGCGGAAGTGTACTTCGCGTACTAGACTTGTACTACAAAGTTGCGATTTTCGAGCTGGAGCTGCGGAAGTGTACTTCGCGTACTAGACTTGTACTACAAAGTTGCGATTTTCGAGCTTGCGGAAGTGTAGTACTAGACTTGTACTACAAAGATGCGGAAGTGTACTTCGCGTACTAGACTTGTACTACAAAGTTGCGATTTTCGAGCTGGAGATGCGGAAGTGTACTTCGCGTACTAGACTTGTACTACAAAGTTGCGATTTTCGAGCTGGAGATGCGGAAGTGTACTTCGCGTACTAGACTTGTACTACAAAGTTGCGATTTTCGAGCTGGAGCTGCGGAAGTGTACTTCGCGTACTAGACTTGTACTACAAAGTTGCGATTTTCGAGCTGGAGCTGCGGAAGTGTACTTCGCGTACTAGACTTGTACTACAAAGTTACTTCGCGTACTAGACTTGTACTACAAAGTTGCGATTTTCGAGCTGGAGCTGCGGAAGTGTACTTCGCGTACTAGACTTGTGCTACAAAGTTGCGATTTTCGAGCTGGAGATGCGGAAGTGTACTTCGCGTACTAGACTGTACTACAAAGTTGCGATTTTCGAGCTGGAGCTGCGGAAGTGTACTTCGCGTACTAGACTTGTACTACAAAGTTGCGATTTTCGAGCTGGAGCTGCGGAAGTGTACTTCCGTGCTAGACTTGTACTACAAAGTTGCGATTTCGAGCTGGAGCTGCGGAAGTTATTTGCGTACTAGACTTGTACTACAAAGTTGCGATTTTCGAGCTGGAGCTGCGGAAGTGTACTTCGCGTACTAGACTTGTACTACAAAGTTGCGATTTTCGAGCTGGAGCTGCGGAAGTGTACTTCGCGTACTAGACTTGATCAGAGCAAAGTTGCGGAAGATTTTCGAGCTGGAGCTGCGCAAGTGTACTTCGCGTACTAGACTTGTCTACAAAGTTGCGATTTTCGAGCTGGAGATGCGGAAGTGTACTTCGCGTACTAGACTTGTACTACAAAGTTGCGATTTTCGAGCTGGAGCTGCGGAAGTGTACTTCGCGTACTAGACTTGTACTACAAAGTTGCGATTTTCGAGCTGGAGCTGCGGAAGTGTACTTCGCGTGCTAGACTTGTACTACAAAGTTGCGATTTTCGAGCTGGAGCTGCGGAAGTGTATTTCGCGTACTAGACTTGTACTACAAAGTTGCGATTTTCGAGCTGGAGCTGCGGAAGTGTACTTCGCGTACTAGACTTGTACTACAAAGTTGCGATTTTCGAGCTGGAGCTGCGGAAGTGTACTTCGCGTACTAGACTTGTACTACAAAGTTGCGATTTTCGAGCTGGAGCTGCGGAAGTGTACTTCGCGTACTAGACTTGTACTACAAAGTTGCGATTTTCGAGCTGGAGCTGCGGAAGTGTACTTTGCGTACTAGATTTGGACTACAAAGTTGCGATTTTCGAGCTGGAGCTGCGGAAGTGTACTTCGCGTACTAGACTTCTACTACAAAGTTTCGATTTTCGAGCTGGAGCTGCGGAAGTGTACTTCGCGTACTAGACTTGTACTACAAAGTTGCGATTTTCGAGCTGGAGCTGCGGAAGTGTACTTCGCGTACTAGACTTGTACTACAAAGTTGCGATTTTCGAGCTGGAGCTGCGGAAGTGTACTTCGCGTACTAGACTTGTACTACAAAGTTGCGATTTTCGAGCTGGAGATGCGGAAGTGTACTTCGTTACTAGACTTGTACTACAAAGTTTCGTCGAGCTGGAGCTGCGGAAGTGTACTTCGCTTGTACTACAAAGTTACTTCGAGTTGCTAACTAGTTGCGATGATCGAGCTGGAGATGCGGAAGTGTACTTCGCGTACTAGACTTGTACTACAAAGTTGCGATTTTCGAGCTGGAGCTGCGGAAGTGTACTTCGCGTACTAGACTTGTACTACAAAGTTGCGATTTTCGAGCTGGAGCTGCGGAAGTGTACTTCGCGTACTAGACTTGTACTACAAAGTTGCGATTTTCGAGCTGGAGATGCGGAAGTGTACTTCGCGTACTAGACTTGTACTACGAAGTTGCGATTTTCGAGCTGGAGCTGCGGAAGTGTACTTCGCGTACTAGACTTGCACGACAAAGTTGTGATTTTTGAGCTGGAGATGCGGAAGTGTACTTCGCGTACTAGACTTGTACTGCACAGTTGCGATTTTCGAGCTGGAGATGCGGAAGTGTACTTCGCGTATTAGACTTGTACTGCCTGCCAAGTTTCGCTTTTCGAGCTGGAGCTGCGGAATTGTATTTCGCAATTTTCGGGCTGGAGCTGCGGAAGTGTACTTCGCGTACTAGACTTGTACTACAAAGTTGCGAATTTCGAGCTGGAGCTGCGGAAGTGTACTTCGCGTACTAGACTTGTGCTAGAAAGTTGCGATTTTGGAGCCGGATCTGCCAAAGTTCGAAAACACTGTAAAACGATGAGGTCTCCCCCAAAAACGATGACGTTAAAAAAAGTACTAAGGCCAAGTAAAGGGTTTCGTCCGCTCCTCATATATATATATGTCTATATACATGCAACTCCCCCCCAAAACCCGTGACTACTGCTTACGTAAGGGGGGCAAGTTGTTTTAGACAGAGATTGCCCAAAGTGGGCTCATTTCACAACATTGGCAGACTTTCGCAGATGATTGATTAGGACTTTGCCACCCCTGTACATAGCTCTTCTACGTTCTGAACAAACTGTCTGTGGTATTCCTCCTCTTGATTTTTCCCAGTCATTTCATACATTTTCTGGTCAGACACTCAAGCTATTTCAACACAAGCTAATTGGACAATTAGCATCATAAGCAAAGTTTGGTACAGTGTAGAAGCAAAGTTAGGTATCGTGTCATATTACACAGGGTCTAGACCATAATTCGTCACACGTATATACATCTCTGAAGTTTTCAGAAATGTCGGGCAAGAAGAACACATTTGCTGTCAAATAGGAATCGCGATGTTCTGTGAATGTGTCCAGATTCATTATGTTTGGCATAGCCTTCATTGCTAATATTATCCTTGCTCAATTGACTGTCAAAGTTCTTTGTTAGAGTACCGGCGAAAGTGTATCAAACAAAAAGGCGCACCATACCTCTTCTGCTTCGCCTACACAACTGATGTGCAAATCCTCTTCGTTTGGCAACTCACGAACCTGTGGCAATACCCAAGGACCCAACTCATCTGCAAATCCCCTTCGTCTGTCAGCTCACAAACCTTGGCCAATGCCAAAACATTTGCTCACACTTTCCTGGGAATCTTGAATCTTGAATCTAAAGCCCAAAGTGCTTTAAAGGGCTTTAAAGCGGTTTTAGTGGATACAGTGGCAGTCAAATGTCAGCAGATGCGGGCATAGTTGTGCTCAAAATTGATGCGCCTGACAAGGGGGTGGAATTCACGCAGGAGCACTGCACATACCGTCAAATTCTCTTGGCACTTTCTTTTTGGGGGGGGGATGCCCTATACATATATGTACATATATTGATAGGGTTTCAAGGCTCATGCATCCCCACTTCACCAACAGAAAGCATCAAGTTGAATCATGCAAATCTCCAGTAGATGTGATTCTCTGCAACCGCTGAACCAGCGGCTGACAGGCGGCCTTTCTGCGTCTGCCCTTGAGCCTTTTCGCTTTTGGAACATTGGCGCCACTCGCGTGGTGCAAGTGGGAGCCCTTGCAAACCCGATCCAGGACTAGCCCAAGCTCAGGGAAACCAACTAGCAACAAAAACAGGGGGAACCACGAATACGGGAGGATTCCCCCTACATGCACCTTGACTAAGCTTGATATGGGAAATGGCGCCAAGGGGATCTCCACATATCCCCGCTCCCTCCGTATCCCCGCTTGTTGGTTTGTCCAACAAGCAGCTTTGTGACACGGCCCGTTGGGAGGCCTCACCGGCTTGGTGGCTGTGATCTGGTGGGGGCCCGGCCCCCAGTCCTTGTTTGCTTTGGGCGTTCTGGGCTGGCCTTTTGACTCACCTGGAGGGTCCGTCTCTTTTGGGGGTACCCTCCAAATTTGGCGGCTTTACGTTTCAGAGGAATGTTGACCACTTCAGGGTCCAAGTATAGGTCAAAAGGCAAATAGCTTCGGAGCTTCCGGGGGCGATATTGCAAGGCGCGCCCCGGCACCTGATCTGGTGCCGAAGCACAGCCGGGGACCCAAGACGCCGATTCGGTCGAATCCGATTCGGTCACTTTAGGTTCAGATAAAGAATGGTGTTGGGCGTGTGAATCATCATAGAAAGTCACGGGTTTGGACAATTGCTTTTTGGAGCTTCTTTTAGGAACCCCGGTAAAAGTGATAAAGTAGTGATGGGGATGCCCACTTTGTTATGGAACTTGGCTGTGCTTTCTAAACTAGCCATGCACTGTCAATGCGCCCTGCTCAAAAGCATGCAACGCTACAAATAGGTCCCCCAAACATAGTTCTTGTTGGCTTTCCTGGACATCCACAAAGGGGCGCCATATTTGGCTTTAACAAAGGTTTCTCTTGCAGACAGGCTCAAGCCCATACTTTTTGTTTTTTGTTTTCTCTCTCTCTTTCTTTCTCTCTCTCTCTCTCTCTCTCTTTCGCAGAATGGTCAACTAAAGAGAACCGTGGGGGGGAACCTGCCCCTGAGCTGTGACTGTAGTGGGGCTTGGGTGGTTGGCTCTGGTATGCTAATTGTATTGCATAGGTTGCAACCCAATTTCAACACGATTAGCGTGACTTGGGGCCTTTTACCCAAACCTCACGGGACCCTCGGCCTTCTGTTGAACCGAAGGTCGGAGCTTCAGCTGTTTGGTGTCCTTATGTTTCCCGTAAAAGGCAAGGACCAACGGACATGTCGTCCTCAGCACGGCACGATTTTGAGGCCTACCCATGGTTGTTGTTGGGAGACTTTTTGCATTTTTGCTTATTGTGGTTTAGTGGTTTAAAATTCCACTTAACTGCTAAAAACATGAATTGTTGCTCCCCTTCCAACGTCAAACAAGTACCGACTGGGTCCGGAAAATGAAGCGTCTCTGCGCGAATCGAAGGCAGCCCGCAGTTTGACACCGCCATCTCCTCCCTCGAGAAGGAGCCAAGGCGCGGGCTATGCCAGAGTCCATCCAGTTAATCTCTTCCCCCTATTAATAAATACGCCCCCCCCCCCCCTATTATAAATAAATCCTCCCAAAAATAGATTTTTTTTAATTGGGGTTTTCGGGGTTGGGTTTTTTTGCTTTTCCAACAATGTGAGGGTTCGCGTAGGATTTGGAGGAAATGGATTGAATTGTAAGGTCCGCGAGTAAGCGGTTTAATAAGGAAATTTCATGTGTCATGCTATTCAGTTTACTGGTTGTTTGTTGGCAGCCAGGCAGGTTAGCCAGCATGTATGGGGGAGAGACAGTCGCAGCTTAAAAGTGGGGCTGGAAGCTTGTTAAAAATGCCCCCTAATAAGGATTCCAAGACTTTAGTATTGGTTTAGTATTGGCGCAATTAAAAATCAATTGTGCGGAGTGGAAATCTGGTCTCGGGCCCCGGATTTGCATTTATTATTAATTGGGGTCATTCATTAATTGGGGGAGCGGATTACCACTATTGTGGGTGGGGGTATCTTTTTGTTGAGGGTATCATGTCATGCTGACGGCATACCGACTTGTCAGTGCTTTCCATGCACCATTCTGTGCTGCTCGATGTTTTGCAGAAGGCATTGGCTGCAACCAGTTCGGCTGCTACCACTTCAACACACAAAAAGCGCCACAGCAATCGGCTCAGCACTGCGCACATGCCTGGCCTCTTCTTGGCAGCGCAGTTCTGGTAGGTTGTCGAGAAGAGACGCTTTTTTCAGCTGCTCTGGCACCGGGTTTGCATAAGAGTTTCCCAACTGACACGCTGGTGGGGTCAAGAAGTGGGTATGGTGAAGCCCCCGCACTTGGCCACGTCCAAGTATAGGTCAAAAGGCAAATAGCTTCGGAGCTTCCGGGGGCGATATTGCAAGGCGCGCCCCGGCACCTGATCTGGTGCCGAAGCACAGCCGGGGACCCAAGACGCCGATTCGGTCGAGCGCGGAAATCCGATTCGGTACCAGAAAACTGATGAAGGTTCAGACAAAGGATTGCTTTCGGCGTGTGAATCATCATAGTAAGTCATGGTTTTGGACAATTGCTTTTTGGAGCTTCTTTTAGGGACCCCCTTAAAAGTGACAAAGTAGACATGGGGATGCCCACTCTAATATAGAACTTTGCTGTGGCTTTCTCAACTAGCCATGCTCTGTCAATGCCCCCTGCTCAAAAGCATGCAACAGCATCCTGAAGAGCTCCAAATAGGTCCCCCAAACATGGTTCTTGTTGGCTTCCCTTGACATCCACAAAGGGGCGCCCTATTTGGCTTCAAGAAGGCTTTTCTTGCAATCAGGCACAAGCCCATACTTTCTTTTTATGTGTCTCTCTCTCCATCTCTCTCTCTCTCTTTCTCTTGCTTAGAATGGTCAACAGAACACTCACAGAGAAACGTGGGGGGGAACCTGCCCCTGGCTTTTGACCTTGTGGGGGCTTGGGTGGTTGGCTCTGGTATGCTGATTGTATTGCATAGGTTGCAGCCCAATTTCAACACGATTAGCGTGACTTTGGGCCTTTTACCCAAACCTCACGGGACCCCCGGCCTTCTGTTGAACCGAACTTCGGAGCTTGACGATTTTGAGGCCTACCCATGGTTGTTGTTGGGAGACATTTTGCATTTTTGCTTATTGTGGTTTGGTGCTTGAAAATCCCACTTAACTGCTAAAACATGAATTGTTGCTCCCCTTCCAACGTCAACCAAGTACCGACTGGGTCCGGAAAAACTGGTCCGGAAAAACTAAACGTCCTTGCGCGAATCGAAGGCGGCCCGCAGTTTGACACCGCCATCTCCTCCCTCGAGGAGCCAAGGCACGGGCCAGGAAATGACAGAGCAGTCCATCCAGGTACCACTAGAGTGAGTGGGGGGTGTCTTTTTGTTGACGGTATTGTGTTTTCGTGGTTTTAAAGGGACAGGACATCCGCACATTTTGGGGTCTAACCTTAAACAGGACACCCAGGTTAGGTTGGGAAACATCCATGGTACCTGGCGGGTACCATAATGTCAGCTGGAAGCACTGGGTTGGTTTTAGGGTGCCAGGGAAGCGCCCCAAGTGAGAACACATGCCGTGAGACTACAAAGGCTCAGTGGTTTCTGTCCTGGTAATTTCTTGAAGAGCTGAGACTTCGGGCATCGAGGAATAGGCAGTGTGGCTGAAACGAGAACTCTGAAGGATCCTAGGTTCCTTGGACATCCTAGGGTCGAAAGGGAACCCTCTGGGCACCCAGTTTCCGTATTGAATCACGCTCCTCTTAACCTTAGGCCCAGACTCCATCAACATCCTTAGGTTGTGGCCAGTGGCCGACAACACGTATCGGACATTCTCCTTTTGGATTCTAAAACATAAATCCTTTCGTGACTCTTGAGCTAATAGAATCACTGGGGCAGTCAAGGTTCCCCGAGAGGACCAAGGCAGTTATCCAAGTGCGACTTTCACGGGTGTGGCTGAAAATTAAAGAGCCAGGGTTACAGATGTTGCTCTTTGTTTCCATAATCTATAGTTTGTGAGGCTCAAGATGTTTTGATCCATTGCCCCAAAGATCCATGAGGATTCTGCCCTGACCCGATGTGGCGAGTCAAAGACCATTCGTTGTGAGCCAGAGGTCGTCATAACCCATAACTCAGGCGTTTGTGGAATTCTTAAAAGTCACCTGTTCTGGCGTCTGGCCACAAAAAGTGGAGGTTAAGGGGAGTTTACTGAGGGGTGATGTCTTGAGGAGAACATAGAGACCAGTCTGTATGGGTGTCGGAGACCCTCACAACCCGCAAAACCGCCCGAAAAGAGGCGAGAAAGCATGTCATTGAAACACGTGTCGTGTCCAAAGTCCTCAACAGCCCAACAGCCCAACAGCCCAACAGCTCCACCACCCCAACAGCCCAACAGCCCAACAGCCCCAGCCACTTCGGTTGTGCTGGGGCAGAGGTTTCGCTTTGCAACAGGCGTGGCGCCTCGAGCGCATCCAGCGGCTTTCTGGAAACCAAAGAGCCTGAAGAGGCGCGGAGTCCACGCGCAGACCGGGCTATGGGAGGGGGGAGGGGGTGGGGGGAGCGGGGGGGGAGGGGGGAGAGGGGGGGAGGGCGTTATGTTTCCATGTTGTTCTGCCTTTGTTGTCAGAGGGGTTTAACCGTCACCATGTTCCGAGTAGGAGTACCTGCGTGACCTGAACATTCGCAAAGCCACGGAACCAGAAGTTCCCACCTGGCCCACTCACCGGTGTGCGATCCCTTTGTGAAGTCTGTCTCTGGGCTGGACTTGGCATACCCAAGCGACTCCATGTACCTGCATTTCAAGTTTTAGTTAAGCAAGGGGGCCTTACTATCGCAACTTGCCTGGGATCCACAGCCTCTCCCGTCGTTCCAGGGTTTGGGCTTTTTTCAGTTCCGGTTGGTGAATTAGTGCATGAGTTGTTTTTCTTTTCTGGAAGAGGGTCACACGCGAAGCATAGGGGACTGATGAGTGACTAATGACGCGCTGTGAGTGTCAATGTGTACTCCACACACATCTTGTGCTCAATATAGACGGCTGGGTTTTCCTCCGATGGGCATGATGAATCTGTGACTCCTCAATTCAGGTCAGGGAACCAAAGATACCCGCGACGACGTCGCAGCTCTCACACTTGCGTAGGAGTTCTACCCTCTACCCTTCCATGGGATTCTGCGACTTTTGGCAGAACAGGGACAAATAGTTGGATCCGGGCATCAAACCAATTAGAGCCCCTTGTTCAGTCAAATCCGTTTTAAGAGGGTCCAATTTCTCTCCGACTAAAACGGGGTTCACCCATGGTCTTTCATCCGCCTCCTTTTGCCAAAAGTGAGGGGGGGTTCTCAAAGGTTGACTCCCTTAATATCGCAAAGCACCAACACCATGGTAACGAACGAGGGTTTTCCTTGTTCCTCATTTGCCATATTTGGTGCACGCGGTTCATGCCCCCCTTTTGCTTCCCCACATTCCATCTGCGCTTCATTCACGGCTACTGCGAGCCCTGCAAAGACGACCAAGGTTCCGGAGGCAAATCGGTGAACCGTTCGTTTTGAGGGTTTTCATTTTTCTGCCCTGCGACGTTTGGGTCAACATCGGCTTGTGTCCACGGAAGTGAGGCGCCGCCTCCGGAAGCGGAAAGCACGACTGCAGCGCTGGGCAGCCTGCAGCCTTGCAAGGCGCCTCTGGGGTTCTTCGCTCCAGGGCTCCCTATCCGCTTGAGGATCGCTTTGATTACACTACACGGCTCGAAAGATGTTTCGGGCCCTACGGGTCCCTTGGAAGGGTTTGAAAGCACACCTGTGGGTTGCCAATTTCAAGTGAGTTTCCTTTGGCAGTGATGCTTTTAGGTTGGAAACATAGGGAACCGTCAGACTGAAGCTTGGCCAGACACAAACTGCCCAAACCAAGACAAACCTTAAAGGTTAAAATTGATTTGTGGTTAGCCTTCTCGTCCATAGCTTCAGCCCCAGTTCTTGGAGGAAGGGGTTTTGGGTGGGTGGGTCCCTGAATCTAAGCCATTTGGCAACTGACAGCGACCTTCAAGGGGAAGTTATTTGCACATTCCGCAGGAGTGGAAAGGGTAGCTTGCACTTTCTGTGTGTTCTTGTTGGCAGCAACATGTCAACTTGCGGCACGGTCTCAGTCTTGGCACCCAGAATGGTCTTTCTTATTCGTTCCCTAAAAGGCCGTTTGACCAGAGGCAATGAATGTTTGTCCGCCAAGCCGCAACATGTGTAACATCGTTGTACGGCGTGAAGGGTGGCGCCCTGTTGCAAATGTCATCTTCCATTTGCTTAAGAATATGTGTTATTTTCCCCTGTTGGTTTTGAAGGGAGTCTATCGCTACTGGAAATAGTTTTTATTGTTTTTTCCCCAGGGGTCTTAACCGAATGGAAGTCACGTTTGGCTCTTTCTTACCTCGCCGGTATGGAGGAGCAAACAGCAAGATCTAGGCAACTTTGAGCTAAGGGAGACGCCGGTTGTCATTGTCTTTTTTTGTGAAACCGTCTAAAGAGGGTTCCTGAATTTGACCTGGGGACACTGTTTACCGTCGATTTCCGGCGTGGGAACAGGTTTCAAGACTTTAGCCCTTTATCTTGCAGGTCTTGCAGGTGCTCAGCAGGGAATGAGGGATTGACCCCTATAAACCATCTTCTGTAGTTCATTCCCTCGTTCCCTACTGAGCACCAGCAAGTTATTCTCTCAACTCATCAAGACACAACACCTTCTAAACATCAGCAACAAGTCCTGAGGCCAACACAGGGTGTTGTTTGTCACCAAGGTGGACTGAAACGCATGGTTGATTGCCCCCCCAAAAAGGGGGAGTAGGGCGACTTCCTGGATTTTGACCACTGCTTCGGTGGCATCCAGTAGCATCCCTTCCACGTTCAAAGACCCCCAAACAATTGCAGTAGAGGGAGGTGACCATGTGTGCTTCGATCACAATCAGATGGTTCATTTGGGCGGGACGAGAAGACTTCACGGAATTTCAACCACAACCAGGAGGGCAAGCCCAGGTTTTGTTTTCCCGCATGTCCTCGAACAAAAATAAGAACAGTTTGTCCGTGGCTCATGTCAATAGTGAGATGCTGTTTGCTGATTCCGGTCAATCTCGAATCACAAGGAAATATGTTGTGTTTGCCAGTTTCCAGCCACCTGCTGAAACCGTATGGTTGTAGGAAGTATTACACAGGGCCACAGGGCGGTTTAGGTCCAATGTTTGATACCAAGCAGGTTCCGCCTCGAGGGTGATAAGGCAGTCATGGGGAACTGCCATTTTGGTATCGCCAATTTAGGGTGATTGTCCACAGCCATGACAGGATGTCTTTTTTGAGGATATTCCTTTTGAGATTGTTCCAAAAGACAAAGGACAAACAGCCATTTTTCGGGGGCTCCCTATTCCCCACCACCATGCTAAGATGGTGGACCCCCTTGGTTATGTATTCAAAAGGAAACCGACAGTAAGCCAACCATTGTGGACGGATTCCTATTTGGGCGTACCTATTTTGCGCCCCCCCACTCACGGCTTCGGTGTTTTTGTTTTGTTGCGGTTTCCCTTTAAAGCCGCAAGGGTACCCACAAAAAGAAAAGGACGGACTGGTCCGATGGCCAGGCGAGCTATCGGGATCCAAGCTCTCGGCCTGGTAGGACGGATGGGTTTCGTCAGGGCTTGTCTTAGGCTCGAGACCCGGGTAGGGCGAAGAACCAACCAGGAAATCTATCCACTCTGTTTGTTTTGGGGGGGGAGGTCCCCTCGTTTGAGACATGGATAGACATGGCACAGGATTCCCGAGATTGCTTTCAGCGAAGGGCTTTTAAAGATTGGCTTTTGAGGGCTTTAGAGTGTTTTGCTGGGCCAGTGTTACGGGGAATCCAAAAAACCACCGCGCATTCGGTGTAAGAGATACCCCTTAGGGGGATCCCCGCTTCCACGGCCCTTCCAAGGCCTTGGGCTTGAATGGGCTTAGCCAGACGCAACTTGTGGGAAGATCAAGGCCCGAAATGGGTAGAGTTGTACCCGAAAACGGGCGAACTTTCAATCTGAGAGCTTCGGTGAGCTCATCTTCAACCTGAGCCTAAGTCCCCTGTGTTTATATCAACATACTTCCAGTAGTAGTGATACATAGGCTCCCCTCGGAGCCAAAAGGGGAAGTTGAAACATGTGTTGCCCTCATTGTCCCGCAGGGTGCCAGGTTTGGGAGTAATCACGAGCATCTGCCCCTATACCTTTGAGCAAGTCAGGCCAAGGGACCCAGGGATTCGGGATTTTCTTGAACCATCCCCGGCGCCAGCGGCCGCCACATCCACCAAGCCATGCACCCGACGCATGTATCGAAACCCAACCACGTGCAACACTCCAAAACCACACCCCAAGGCATGCCCCCAGCATCAAATCCGGTTTCTTCGCGGCGCGGGACGGATGCTGCGCAAAGGGCAACCCAGAGGACAGCTCTTGGATTGTTCGCCCAGCGGGACTTTTGGATGGCAAGATCGACCAGACCTTGGGGTTCCAACCCGGCGCAAGATGCCCGCCTTGGCACAACTTGGCTTTGCCGAGCTCCCTTTTGCTTGCGGGCTCGGGAAACCCCAGGCCTGGGCGATTCTCTTCAAGTGGGAGATGTCATCGGCGCTGTATCCTGAAACTTTCTGGCCCAAAGATTTGCGCGGACGGGCAGAGCAGATTTTCCTTTCTGTGTGAATCCAGAATTCTGCCCACCCATTAGCACCAATTTAATGGTGAAGGGAACGCTTGCCTACTGTTCGTTCCTATACTTGTTTTCCTCCCCCAAGCGTCACGCCTGAACTCCGAATCGATGTGTTTTAAAACACACAAAGAAATCGACGCCAGGCCGTGCCTGCCGCAGGTTAGCGAATGGCCCTACAAGAGCCATGGCGTGAAAGCTGCCAGCTCCCCACTTTCCCCATGGCTTTCAATAAACCCAGTGGTTTTTGGCAATGAGCGGGAATAGCTCCACTTTTGTATGGTTTTCTCACCGGGTTTGGCAATGACCTGAGAGAAAGTCGGGAAGAGTCTCTCTGGTGGTTCGTCTTTTTGCTTGTTGCCTTCCGAAGCTGCATTCCCCACTCAGTTCGCTCTGGAAACTCCCCAGGGAAGCACCGGGCTCACCCAAGCAAGGGTAAGACGAGCTCACACATGGTCCCGTCTCTTCGGTACGTGTCCGAAATTGGGGGACCCACAATATGGTGGGTTTCCTTTTGGTTGCTTCAATTCAATAGCCTGGAAAAGGGATGAAAGGGGTCATTACTTTTACGAGGACGAAAGTGTCGCCCTCTGCGAAAAGTGTAACAAATCAAGCCAGCAGGTCAACCTGCTACTCGAAGATTCGACAACAAAGTGGGGTTTTCGGTCGAAGAACGTGGTTTTGCTTTCTGGAAGCCGTACACAAACCGTACAAATCCCGTATAACAGCATTAACCCGAATTGTCCCTAAGCTTTTGAAAACCAGGTGTCTCCTCTTAAACCAGGTGACTTTTTGGAGCCCTCTTTTTTTGCAGGCTTTTGGGGTAGCAGGAGCTTGGTCACATGTAGGGACGGTTAACCGTTGTTTGTGTGGTGTTTTTTTGCGGAGCAGGGTCAATGTTCACCCGGTTTTTAGAATGTCATATGACTTGCAGAGATGAAGATTGACTCTCCCCGAAGTGGTCTTTCACTTGCAGGATTCGAAGGGGGGACCGGTTGGGAACATTTGGGTTTGGCTCAAAATTAAAGAGCTTTGGGGTTGCGCAAGTTTTAGTCTTTGGCTCCATTTACCAGGTGTCCATTTTGGATACATATTCTTGACCCACAGCCATTTGGTGCGTCAACTCAAGAGGGCAACCTTTTCTCCTGGATTTGCAGGCGTCAAAAGCACCCAGGTTGCTGGGTTCGAGAATTTGCTTCTAGCTCAGGGGATCCCAATTCTTTAGTTGGCCCATGTTCGATTTGAGGTTTGAGCAGGGTCCGTTAATGGCTACGGTTGGGCAGTTAAAAGCCGGCTTTGGCCGCTGATGAGGATGTCCAGATAAATCAGGTCGGTTGGTGGCTGTATCCCACCGGAACCGAGTCCCTTCGCTCTCCCAATCGGTTCGAGTGCGCTGAGGAGCAACACGGCCTCCCGAACCCAGCTGGGAGAGCGAGCCTGGATGGCGGCCACTGGCAAGGTGGCTGAAGTCGAGTGTGCCCCAGCTGCAGCAAAATTGGCAGTCCCTCAACTTGTTTTATTGGACCTCAGCTGGCAGCATGCGGGAGCCCACCAGTCATTTCGTCATTTCCAACTTTTTTTGTGGGGGAAATCCGAGCAAGGCGTTGAAGGATTCTTCTTGGTGAAGCCCCGCAGGCGTCCGCAGGTAACCCGGTGTTCTCTTAGGTGTGTTGTTTTTGGAGGGCCCCGAGTTTTTTTGTCCTGGATGGTCGTGTCATGGCCGGATGGTCGTGTCATGGCAGGGTCGTCGCTTGGTCGGTTGGTCGGTCGGGCGGCCGTCTGGGTGCTTTAAAAGGAGTTTATTGAGGGTCTGTCCGAACGAAGCCTCACAATGGCTGAAACGCAGGGCACGAACACTCACGAAAGCCTGCGGCGAAAGTGCATGTTTGCAGTTTGTTGTCGGAGAAGTCGGCTCCTATCTAGAGCTGGTGGTTGGCCCTCCAAGTTGGCAGTACTGATGTTGGAAGTGCCCTATGTCTTCCTGGGAAGGCGTCCTTCCTGAAGGGTATCTCCTTTACACGCAAGGTGAGTTCCCAGGAAGGCGTTCTTCCTGAGTCCTGAGGAACGTGCCCCTTTTGCCCAAGTCTGTGTTTTGCCCTGGTTGGGAAGCTCTACCCGCCACAGCCCACACATGCTGCTTGCAAAGCACTGTGTGGGTTGCGTTGGTTTTCAACCAGGTGGCCATCATGGCCAACTGGCTCATTTTTGAGGCCAGTGATGGGGAGTTCCCCATCCTGGTAACCTCCGAGGGAGGGCTCCGGTCATTGTGGACCGCGTCAAGTCCCGTTTGCGCTCAGGCTGCCGAATAACGCGAAAGCTCTCTGCGGAAGCAACAATTGCTCCATGAAAGGATTCCCCACAACGAGCTGCAGGTCTACACAACGTGCTGCAGGCGTACTTCAAGTGGAGACTTTCGAGCCGGAACTGCCAAAGTACGTTTCACGCAGTACACCTAGCCTGTACTTTAAAGTTGCGATTCTCCAGGAAGTTGTGGCAGCCAGAACCAGAACCTGCCGAAGCTTCGCGAAGCAAATCCTAACACACCTTCCCGCGAAAGTGAACCGTATGGCCGATGCCCATTGGCGCAAAGCCGTTCCAACCTTCGGAAAGGAGTGGGTCCCATGCTGGAAGTGTACCAATCGAGGTTACTGATTGACACCGAGTTCTAATGGTTCGATGCTTGCCCGGCGCCTGGGCTGCAAATGCGGGAATGTGCGAGCCATTGACCTGGTTGGATGAGGCAGCCAAATCGTTTGGCGCTCGGCGCTCTCAAGTCAGACGAAAGAGGGATTGTCATCACAGGATAGCAAGTTCGCAAGGCAGCCCAAATCCCGAAGAGGTTTCCTTTAGCAGACCTCAAGGTGACCTTCTTCATCCTGCAGCTCGCTCGGAAAAAGCGTGCTGCACTTGCAGGACCTTCAGTGAAGGTGTTGGGCACTGGGTTGACCCGCACATAGAAGTGTCTCGAGTCGACAGCTGAAGCTTGCCTTGCAGCACCAGCACCGCAATTGTCCAGCCTTTGCTGGCACGCGTTGGGGTTCAACTGCGTGACTCAGTCTTGGTCTAGCGTTAAAAATGGTGGATGGCCTGGCGCCAAGGTAGGTTGAAACAGGCGGTTTGCAATGGGATATGTGTGCCTAGAAACACTTTGTTGCAAGTTACAGGTTCGACTGCTACCGTGGACGGTTGGCAGGCACAATCTTTAACTTTGGTAGTTTGCCGCGCAGCAGCGGCAGCAGCGGCGCAACTTCCAATCCCGCACGCTCTCGAGGTTGGCCAGCATTGGGATTAAATTCTATGATGCAGTCTTGCTCCAGCATTTCCTTTAGCTGGCTTCCCATCAAAGTATCTTGCAAGAAGTTGCTTAACATGGGATATGCTCGGGCTTGCGGGACGAGTGTTTGGCGTCGCAAGGCGCGGCAATATTGCCTTCACTTGAGAACAGCACAGAGCCGTTCGGACCCACCAGCTTGCCTGTGCCCAGAGCGTCGTAGCCAGCTTCAGGTTTTGAGTGCTTCTGTGGTCGACAGATGCCGAATTGTCAACTGCGCCTGCACCGGTTGGGCTGGACACCTTCCACCGCAGCACCGACAGCGCCGCAACTGCCAAATCCTTGCTGGCACGCGCGGGAGCTGCCCCATGCAGTTTTGGTCTAGCATTAGCTTCAATTGCTGGCTTCACATTAATTGCATAAGGTTGCTCGGAACTGCTTTTGGTTAGACTTGCAGGAGAAGTGCGCTGGGAGCCTGAGCGGGGTGTTGCCTTGGCTTGAGCAGATCAAGTAGTCGTTAGGACCTGCGCTCACGCCTTTTGGGTTGAGCACCTGCGCCAGCGGCGCGGCAACTTCCCAGCCCTTCCCCTTTCAAGGTGCAGTCTAGCATTCGTTTCAGTGGCTGGCTTCGCATCAAGGTATTCGTAGCTTGTGGAAGGATGCTGGTTCTGTGACAACACGTTCAAGCTGGCAGGAGTGTCAGAAGGTATTATGATGAGCCGCGCATTGTTGATTTGACTTTAATAAAGCAGAGAGCCATTCGGACCAATCAGCTTGTCTGTGCGCCAAACTTTGTGGCAAGCTTTAGCTTTCACCTGCCGCAAGGGTCGGCAGATGCAGTACTGCTGGCTGCGCTCGCAACTGTTGGGTTGGACATCTTGCCTTGCAGCACCGGCAGCGCAGTGCCGAGCCCTTGCTTGCACACGTTGGTCTTCAATTGCTTGATGAAGTCTTGGTCTAGCACTAGAGTCAATGGCTGGCGTCGCACAAGGCTTGCAAAAGGTTGCTTGGAACGGGATATGTTCGGTGCAGAAGAAGCTTGCGGGGAACCTGAGCACTGGGCAGCCTAACTATGAGTGAGTGGCTTCGCTTACTCGTCACCTGAGCTCGAGCTTCAGGGAACGGGCTGTTTTTTTTTGGTTTGCCTTGAGCCCCAAGCAACAAGGGTGTCCATTCCGGCTTGGATGCTTTCTGCTTGACCCGCGCAACCAGGGTTGTGGGATCAGGGGTTTATCTCACTTCTGTGATGCAAGGGAATCTCCCTCTTTTTTTGGGGGGGTTAGTCTTTGGGAAGCCCTTTCTGTTGTATCACAGAAGTGGGCAGTTCCCACAGCCTGCGCGCAACCGTTTCACGTTTCATCTTTGGTTTTACCATTGGTTTTACCTTCGGCCGCTTGCCCATTCAATTCCCAAAACAGTGTGTCTACACTAAGGGTTCTTACGGTAAGATCCAGGCGCTCGCTCTGGTCTGGACAATTGTCATTGTATTTACGTGCAATCGTGACTGTGTAAATATTGAAATGCATTTCGATTGCGCAGGCTCGAACAAAGTGGTGGGACGAGATTTGCAACTGGCCCTTCCGCCTCGCAGGCTCCTGCAAAAGTTTCCTTGTCTGATGTACCTGCTCACTTCGACTGTGCAGGCTCGCACGTGGCTCGAATTTGTTTTTTTCAGTGTATGCTCTCGCTGCGGCGCCGTGCGAATTCCGAAAACGGCTGATTGGTGAACGGTCTACGGGTGCATTAGATCACTCTCGCTTTAGGTGGGCCTGTGCGGACGTCGGGCGGGTGATTGTTTGTCGCTCGGCGCGGCGCGCGTTCTAAACATCGAAGGTGGGCCCTTTGCGTACCTTGGGTGGGTTGGATCGCTCTCACAGTGGCGTGGTTCGAGTCTTGGACATCAAAAGCGAACCCTCTGCAGATCTTGGCTGCGTCGGGTCGCTCTGGCTGTGGCGCAGTGCGAAGTTTGAACATCGAAAGTGCCGGGCGCGAATTCTGTGAACCCCCGGTGGACTTCGCTGTGGCGCCAGGCAAAATCAGAAACATCGAAGCGCAGGACCTGCAAAGAAGTTTTTCCATTCCTGGACAGAGAACGTCACGAACAAGAGAGGATCTTGCCAAAGGATCTTATCCAGGGATCCTGTCCAGACATCCTGGGCGAAGATCTCGCCGAGAGATGTTGCAACGAGATGCTGTAAACTCCTCCCAAGCACATCTTGCGCTGTCCCTTTAAATATAGGATCCTTAAAAGAGCTCTTTTGCAGGACCTGGAGACTTTTTCCGTCAAGTGGTCTTCCAGAGGATGCCCGAGACATCTTGCGCAGAAATCATGCAAAGTAGTGCATATTTTGCGCCTGTCCTTCGTAGAGAGGATTTTTTTGCAGTGGCCCCCCCTTCACGCAGAGATCCCCTCAAGAGGTATTGCAGAGGTTGCTCCCCACTCGTAGCGGGTCTTCTGAGAGATCCTGCACACATCTTGTGCAGAGATCCTGCAAAGATCCTTCGTCTCCTGCGGTGGTCCTGCGTAGAGATCCGCTCAACAGATCTTGCTCAGGTTTCATGTCGAGACATCTTGCTCTTTACAGCTCCTGAAGGGGGAGCTTGTAGAGGTTTCTCTCGGAGATCCTGCGCACACATTTTGGTAAAAGACCCTGTCAAGAGATCTGCTGA
This sequence comes from Effrenium voratum, assembly GCA_963377175.1. Taxonomy (NCBI): domain Eukaryota; class Dinophyceae; order Suessiales; family Symbiodiniaceae; genus Effrenium; species Effrenium voratum. Next base: position 254,425 of record CAUJNA010003395.1, on the reverse strand, counting down.
AAGAGCTTCAGAAGGCTTCGGTGTGAAGAGCGTGCGCAAGGCTTTACAGAGATTCTGCGCGCATCTTCTGCGGCTACTTCATGTTGCCTGCGTGGCTTTCTGTCTCACTTGTTGACCACTGTTTGTTTTCGGCCTCGTTCCATTTAGTCCTGGTTTTAGGAGCAAACTACTAGTAATTTGTTCGCCCCTTGATTCCTGCATCCTGCATATTGCAAGCTTGATGTGGTGCCCCACGGTGCCAACATGAGTACACGCAACTTCTTGCAGGGTGTTCCACAGGCTCGGTTACGAAAGCTGTTTTGTCAGAATGATTCCCCATTTCAGTCACGTCCACAGCATGAAATTGCAGTACATGTCAGGTGTGAATCGACCGCAGCAAAAACTGCCCCCTGCCGCTCGGCAGTGCTGTAAGCCCCACCTGACTGGTGGGCAGCCCGGTTAAGGAGAACCACGACGGCCCGACCAGGCTTGCGCGTGCCAGACTCATGTTCATGATGCCTGGAAGTGCGATCCCGTTCGGGGCACGGTGAAGTACATCTTGGCAGTTCTCCAGCCGCCCTGGTCCCCCACGCAGCTGCCGCACAGAGGGTCGTAGACGTTGTCGGCCTCGGACATGTACACGGTATGGTCTATGAAGACAAACGCGAGATCGGGGAAGGCGCGCTCAACAACATCGAGCGCAAGATGCTGAGCGACAAAGGTGCCAAGGAAATTCTAGGCGGCTTGAAGGATGAATATTGCATAGCTCTTGTGGCTTTTGCCAGCCCAATGAAGCGGAAGGCGAGATTGGCTTTGGATGATGCTAGCCATTTTGGCCAGCATTGGAGCCTTGACGCTGGTCAGGTGGCTCTGGCTTTTCTTCATCAGGGAGATCAAGAAGGAGGTGCACAAGCCCGTGAAGCGTGAAGGGCACGATTCCGGACGCAGCACAAACTTCGAGCTAGACATCATTTCCATGAAGTCGGGAAATCCCAGGCATGTAAACAAAGCATTCCGGATAACCCCAGCCGGGACTTTGTGCCATACACATGAGTGCTGCCCGCACTACAAGAGTGAGGCAGTACACCAAACGCAGTAAGTGCTGTGGATATGAAGGCAGCATGTCAGAAAGATTCCCCATGTCAGTCACACCCACAGCATGAGATTGCAGTACATGTCAGGGGTGAAATGAGAGCCGCACAGGCTCTAATTTCCAAGGAGCCAAAACAGTGACATGTTTGCAGCTACACAATTCATTTGCTCATGGGTTCGTCAGGCAGGGACTTGAATTGTGGGACTGGGGTGAACCACATGTGAACCACAAGCTTCTGGCGCAGAGGCCGGACCCACAGCCATGCATTTTAGCTCCGCGGAAATCAGTTTGGCTCAAGCTGACGCCCAAACAGTGACCCAAAGACCGTTCGAACATACACCTTGGCTCGGAAACAAGTGGGTCCCAACATGCTGGAAGCGTACCAAGAGAGGCCGCTGATCCCAGCGAACACCTAATGCTTCAAGCCATGCTTGCCCGGCGCCTGGGCTGCAAATATGTGAATGTGCGAGCCATTGATCTGGTTGGATGACGCAGCCACATCTTTTGGCGTGCATTGGTTCTCCCAAGTCAGACGTCCCAGGGGTGTTTATCACAGGAAAATAAGTTCCCAAGGTAGCCCCAGTCCTGAGGAGGATTCTTTTAGCTGCATCCTGCGACCTCAAGGAAACCTTTCTAAGCCTGCAGCTCGTTCGGCAAAGCATGCTGCACTTGCACCACCTTCATGTTCGAACTACGCTGCTTGTAGGTGTTGGCAGGGCTTACTCACATATATAGATGCGTCTTGAACTGTCGACAGCAGAAGCTTGCCTTGCAGCACCAGCGGCGCAACTTTCCCCCCTTTGCTGGCATTGGTTGGGGTTCAACTTGGAGCGTTGGATCGGGTGGATGGCCTGGCTCTAGAACTTGTTGCAGGATACAGCTTCATACTACGGTTGTTGGCAGACACAATCCTCACACCTTTTCAGTTTGCAGTGCAGCTGCCGCTATGGCGCAACTTCCAATCCCGTTCGCTCTCCATGTCGGCTTGCATTGGGATTCAACTCAATGATGCAGTCTTGCTCCAGCATTTCCTTCAGCTGCCTTCGCATCAACATGTCTTGCAAGAAGTTGCTTAACATTGGATATGCTCAGGCTTGCGGGACGAGTTTTTGAAATTTTGGCGTTATAAGTAATTAGCGGCATGTTGCCTTAACTTGAGAAAAACACGGAGCCGTTCGGACCAACCAGCTTGCCTGTGCCCAGAGCGTCGTGGCAAGCTTCACCTTCGGTCTGCTGCTGTAGTCGGCAGACGCAGAACTGCTGACTGCGCACAACGCCGCAACGGCCCAGCCCTTGCTGGCACGCGTTGGTGTTCAATGATCAAGTCTCGGTCTTGCATTAGCTTCAGTGGCTGGCTTCGCATCAAGCCTGCTCGCAAAAGTTTGCTTGGAACGGGATATGTTCAGGCTTGCAGGAGAAGTTTGCTGGGAACCTGAGGAGTAGGGCGCTGCCTTGACTTGAGCAGATCAAGCAGTCGTTCGGACCAATTAGCTTGGCTGTGCCCAGAACTTCGTGGCAAGCTTCAGCTTTCCACTGCTTGCTTTGGTCGGCAGACGCAGTAATTACTGCTGGCTCTGCTCACGCCTCGGCAACTTAGTTTCCAGCCCTGCCCTTTCAAGGTGCAGCCTAGCCTTCGATTCAGTGGCTGGCTGCGCATAAAGGTACTCGTAGCTCGTAAAAGGATACTTGCGCTGTGACAATTTGTTCAAGCTGGCAGGAGTGTCAGAAGGTATTATGATGAGCCGCACATTGTTGCCTTGACTTGAGCAGATCAAGCAGTCGTTCGGACCAACCAGCTTGGCTGTGCCCAGAACTTCGTGGCAAGCTTCAGCTTTCCACTGCTTGCTTTGGTCGGCAGACGCAGTAATTACTGCTGGCTCTGCTCGCGCCTCGGCAACTTAGTTCCCAGCCCTGCCCTTTCAAGGTGCAGCCTAGCCTTCGATTCAGTGGCTGGCTGCGCATAAAGGTACTCGTAGCTCGTAAAAGGATACTTGCGCTGTGACAATTTGTTCAATCTGGCAGGAGTGTCAGAAGGTATTATGATGAGCCGCACATTGTTGCCTTGACTTGAGCAAAGCACGGAGCCGTTCAGAACAGCCAGCTTGCCTGTGCCGAGCTGGCAACCTTCGGCTTTCGCCTGCTGCTGTGGATTGCAGATGCGGAACTGCTGGCTGCGCTCACGCCTTTTGGGTTGGACACCTTGCCTTGCAGCACCGGAAGCGCTGCAGCCGCCCAGCCTTGTTGGCGCGCGTTGGTGTTCAACTGCCCGATGCAGTCTTGGTCAAGCATCAGCTTCCTGTTGGGCTTGACTTAAGCAAAGCACGGCGCCGTTCGGAACAACCAGCTTGCCTGTGCCGAGAACTTCATGGCAAGCTTCAGCTTTGGCCTGCTGCTGTGGATTGCAGATGCAGAACTGCTGGCTGCGCTCACGCCTTTTGGGTTGGACACCTTGCCTTGCAGCACCGGCAGCGCCGCAGCCACCCAGCCTTGCTGGCGCGCGTTGGTGTTCAACTGCCCGATGCAGTCTTGGTCAAGCATGAGCTTCCTGTTGCCTTGACTTGAGCAAGAGACGCAGTTGTGCGGACCAGCCAGCTCGCTTGTGCCCAGAACTTTGTGGCAAGCTTCAGCTTTCGCCTGCTTCTGTGGTCGGCAGATGCATTGCTGCTGGCTGCCCTCCTACCTTTTGGGTTGGACATTTTGCCTTGCAGCGCCGGCAGATCCGCAACTGCCCAGCCCTTGCTGGCACGCGTTGGTGTTCAATTGCCTGATCAAGTCTCGGTCTTGCATTAGCTTCAGTGGCCGGCTTCGCATCAAGCCTGCTCGCAAAAGTTTGCTTGGAACGGGATATGTTCAGGCTTGTAGGAGAAGTTTGCTGGGAACCTGAGGAGAAGGGGGTTGCCGCCAAGAAACATGCAGTCGTTCGGACCAAGCAGCTCGGCGAGTCTGCAGCTGTCTGTGTTCCTGAAATGAGCATGTTCGACATCTATCAAAGGAATAAATAACGTTGAATCACGCCAAAAACGGTCGTGCACGGATGTACCGCAAAATCGGCATGCATTGGACCCCGATGTACGTCAAACATGGTACGCAGCCCCGACGATCGCACACCCCAAATCACGCGAAATCAGGCAACATCACCCTCAGTGACGCGAGTACGCGCCATGGCGATGGCTTTCGGCAAGTCGCGGAATTTGACAAATCAAATGGTGTAATATATACCTAGATTCGAATGTTGTTCTGCAAGGCCTACTAATCAACGTTAGTGAACCTTATTTTCGCTCGTGTAGATTATGCGGATATCGAGAAAGAAGGAACTGTCCATCATGTGGGCTCAGTCTTTCTGCTACTCACGTGCACGATTTGCAGCAGGCGCCGAGTGTGACGAAACTAGCACTTCTTGATGTGCACGCGTGTGGCGGGAAATTGCGCTTTTGTAGCGGGAATATACGCTCGTTGTGCGGTCTTTCCGGTGTTATCCAGGAAAGTTGCTGCTCTGTTCAAAAACATTGACCACATTGCGCAAAGTGAGCTCCAAAGGATCAACACTCGAAGACTAATAGCGCTCGTTTGCCAGCAAAACGCGCGCAATCGCAAAACACGTATCAAATAGCAGCTTGAGCAGAACAAAAGCTCGTTTGAAGATCCAGGAATATGACCAGGAAGGAGTGTTTGGTCTGGCAATCTACGCGCTCTCTACAGGCAAGTCGACTTGTTCGCGAGTACGCAGCTTCTGCGCTTAGCAGTCACTTGGGGTGAAAGGACAACTGCTTTGCAAATCTATGTGTTGCCAAAGGGCCCCACCGGCAGCCGAAAGTGTTCCGATTCCAAGGTTTGTGGGATTGTAGCTGACATGGAAATGTGAGCTTGAACCTCAATGCTTTCGATGCCGCTTCAAGTGTCGCCCTTTCCCCGCAGCGCTGCCTTGATCCGAGCTACTCGCTTTCGGCGCCTGGTAGTTCGAGTTGTTTGCAACAAAGGGCTGCAGGTTTGCGCAGCTTCAGGTGATGTTCTCTTGACAGTTGGGCGGTGTGGCCTGGGTCAATTGAGCGGCTTCCAGTCCGTCGATTTGCCTGCGCTCAGATTGCGTCCGATGGCGCAGTCCGGCGGTGCCCCTGTCATGCTGGGCACAGCAAGGGGCAAGCCCAGTGCTGGCAAAGCCCGATGCTCCAAGAGGCTTCAAAGGCATCTGCCTTGGATCTCAAGCAAGCGAACTTCTTGATTTTTATTCAAGTGGCTGGGAGCAGCATGTTGAAAGTGGGCCAACACGCCGCTTGGCTGAATCGGCCCTAGGCGAACATTCAGCTTGTGTGCAGGTTTGGAAGGTTTTGCTTCTCGCGAAATGCTGGCCCCGCAATTCAAAGAAGGGCCCGCGCAAGCTTGAATGTCCAATAAGACTTAAGGTGAACAAACACCAGCGCTCACTTCAAGGTTTTGCTTCAGCTAGCCTCGCATCACAATGGCTAGCAACTGCATGTTGGATAAGCTTGGTAGTGGCGCTTGACCTGAGGCTGGAATTGAGAGGGCAGAAGCGCTGCTTGAATTTCAATGATTTGCAATCATTTGCAATCAGCAGTTGGCTGTGCCCAGAGCTTTTTGCTGCGCCCAGAGCTTTGTGAAGTTTGTCGCCACGCTTTGCTGAGCAGCCAAGCAGCGACTCTCCTCAGCTCTCGCACACCTCAACATCGCAGCTTGGTTTGCTCCTGTACTGTAAGGCTGAGGGAGTAGCTTTCGATGGGCTCATGAGGGGCACAATGTTGCCATGGCTTGGGCAAAGCATGCAGTGGTTGGACTGCTTGCTCGGATTTGGTCAGAACTTTGTGACAAACTGCAACTTAAGACTGCTGGCCTGCGTGCGCTCACACCAATTGGGACTGCACAGCCCTTAAAAGGCTGGCACGAATTGGCGGTTACTGGAATGATGCAGGCTTGGTTTTGCCATTGCTTCCGCGCTTGCCTTCGCACTCAGGCAGCTCGCAAGAAGTTGCTGATATGTCCAGGCCGGAGGAGTGTTACGATTCCTTGAGCAAAGTACAGGACGCCTTGGCCTTGTGGTCGGCAGACTCTGTGCTGCGTGCTCGCACTTTTTGCGATTGATGCCTTGCAACACCGGCAGCGCCTCATTTTTGCAGCCCCTTTGCTATAGAAACCGTTTGACCTTTTTGAGCATCACTTGCCTACTTGAATCTTGGAGTCCGATGGATCTTCTCTTTGCTTGGATGTGAGCAGAGAGCAGTTCGCCCTTTCCACTATTGCCAGTGCAGGAGCTGGCACAGCAGGGTTTCAACTTGGGAAACAAACGACTACTGGTCTTGCCTGCCATAGCGACTAGGTTTCCCTATATGCTGCTCTAGGGTTGCGCCCACCTGTGCGCGGAATTTCTTGTCCTGAGTCTGGCAAACAAGTGCTCAAACTCGTAAGGTTCTCTATGGCACAAGGGCCAACGTGACTCAAGGCGCCGGCGCAGCCGACGGCGTACAACCACCACAACAACCACAGTGAACTGCGGGTCCAGCACAGACTCCTACTCGCTTGCCTTTACGATTTATGGGGGCAGCTGCCTCGAGGGTCCCAACACTGGAGGTGCAGCGAGCTTGGACACTGCCAGCTGCAGCACAAACTCCAACAACCGGGACCAGTTCTTGTTTGTGGATCAGGGAGATGGGTACTGCACGCTCCAGTCTAAGTACGGCACCCGTCGCCGCAGTGCCTCGGGCAAGTCAGTGACCTGTGGAACGAGCTCAATGTCTGTGGCTTACTGCAAGGCCCAAGGGAGCCAGCGCTACACCAAATTGAAGCTTGAAGATCTCGGCAACGACAAGTTCACCATGTGGTGGTATGACAGCTCAGGAAATGTGAAACAGGCCAAGAGGGGTGCAAGCTGGCAGACTATACCAACACTGATGAGCCTGATTTCAAGCTCTACAAGAACACGGTCTACAGCAACACCTGCCTTTTGAGCAAGAATGATCTTGGCCTCACGTGCTGGAAGTGAGCGCAGCACTTCCTTGCAGGCAGAATCTCAGAAGTAGGTTTCATGTGTTCATGTTCTTTTGGTGAGTTTGAGATGGGCGTTCCGGGTTGAAATGGGCTTTTAAAGGTCCCTTGCCACACATTCAGTGGGAGTATCACTCAGAGGGTTTTGAATGTCCTCGACATCCAATCACCTGGTATTTGCCAGACTCCGCGGCCTGTGTAGCGGGCGTGCAAAACAAAACTCAAGTATCCCCGGCGGATCCCTTATAGGTAGCCAGGAATGTCCCCTTTAGTTTTTCAACGGTGGTTTTGCCATGTATACCCTTTCCTTTGCGATCCCTTATTCCAGGAATTATTTCAGGTTTGGGTATAATTGATCGATATCCATGTTGGGAAATCGGCTAAATGACATGCTCTACCCAAAGAGTGTTTCCTGGGGTCCCAAGAAAGAAAATGAGGTCGGGGGGGTCGAAGGCCTATGTAGTTAGGGTCCCTTTTGAGGTTGTTTAAGCATCACCTTGAGGTAGCTGCCTTATCCTTTGGTAGGGTGATGTCGGTGATGTTTAACTGGGACGAACAAGGAAAACTACTCGGTCGGGGAGAAGAATCAGTGAAGCACATTTCATTGCCAGGCCTTTGAAGCACCTCTCATAGCCCTTGGAAGGGCTCCTCCATTGTACCTTTCAACCCGCTCAATGGACAACTTCTTGTGGGGCTGGAACCGTTTGGAGGTGTAAAAGGCAGCCTGAAAAGGAAGGACGGTCGCCCTGTAGCTGGCACACCTGGCAAAGTCCGAGCTCCTTCCCCCCAAAAGCGCCGCCGGATCCGTTGTCAACGTGGCAACCTTTGAGGGGCCGGGGTAGTCGGGGTATGTGGTGTGCTGAAATCAGCGAATCGGCTTTTTGTTTTTTTCAAGGTACCCCTCTTTGGTAGGTTGTAAAGGGACACCAACAGGAATATCATGATTCCCCCACCTCCCTGCGCAAGGCAGCACTGTCAAAGTCAGGCTGCAACTTGCGAAGTTCTGCTTTGCTCAAGTCAAGCCGCCATGAACACTGTTGTACCTTGAGTCAACCTTTAGCAACATAGCATAAAATTCCTTGGCAATTCCACTCAGTACGATTCCTTTCAGAAGGATCACACACCATGGCCGCAGAACGAAATCCAGTAATCATGATATTCTCAGCAAGCCTTCGGCAAAGAAATTCGTTGACCAATTCACACGCGGCCCCATGCGCAGTCCTTCCCGACGCGCTGAAGACACTTCGCCTTTGACCAGAGTTGCGTACTAAGGGCATGTGGAAGTACTTGACACTCTACAATAGTAACTGGAAGTACTGAGCAGCCTCAAGATTGTTGCTTTTGGTTACCTAGAAGGGCAACTGCAAGTACTGGGCACCCTAAACTAATTGGGGCTTTTCCCTTTGTGTCTGGATTTTTAGGTGGGAGTGAGTGGCTTGGCTTAAGCGTCGAGCTGGAGCTTCAGGCACTGCATGATCCCTAAGTTTCCAACAGGGAACGGACTGTTTTTTTAGTTTGCCTCGAGCCCCAAGGGTTTCCATTCCGACTTAGATGTTTTTTTGCTTAACCGTTTCACATTTCACTTTTCGTGTGCTCTTTGGTTTTACCTTCGGCCGCTTGCCCATTCAATTCCCCAAACAGTGTGTCTACACTAAGGGTTCTCACGCTTAGTTCCTGCGTATTACACGCTTGATTTGGTGCCCCATTGTGCCAAACATGAGTACATGCAACGTCTTGCAGAGGCTTCACAACCTTCCTGTTCACGGGCGACACGAGCCCCATTCGGTTACTCAAGCTGGTTGCAACCACACAAATCATTTGCTCATGGGTTTGTCAGGCAGGGACTTGAATTGCGGGACTGGGGTGAACCACAAGCCTCTGGCGCACAGGCCGGACCACGGCCCACAGCCATGATTGTTAAAGCGCCACCAAAATCAGTTTGGCTCAAATTCAGTTTGGCTCAAGCTGATGCCCAAACAGTGACCCAAAGACCGTTCGAACATACACCTTGACTTGGAAAGGAGTGGGTCCCAACATGCTGGAAGTGTACCAAGCGAGGTCACTGATCCTAGCGAACACCTAATGGTTCAAGCCATGCTTGCCCGGCGCATGGGCTGCAAATATGTGAATGTGCGAGCCATTGACCTGGTTGGATGACACAGCCACATCTTTGGCGTGCGTCGGTTCTCACAAGTCAGACGTCCAAGCCATTTCGCCCGAAGGAGAGACGTTCATCACAGGAAAATACGTTCCCAAGGTAGCCCCAGTCCTGAAGAGGTTTCCTTTAGCTGCATCCTACAACCTCAAGGGAGACCTTCTTCATGCTGCAGCTCGCTCGAAAAAAAACATGATGCACTTGCATGCACCACCTTCATGTTCGAACTACACTGCTTGTAGGTGTTGGCAGGGTTTACCAACATATATAGAAGCGACTTCTTGAACTGTCGACAGCAGAAGCTTGCCTTGCAGCACCAGCGGCGCAACTTTCCCCCCTTTGCTGGCATTGGTTGGGGTTCAACTTGGAGCGTTAGATCGGGTGGATGGCCTGGCTCTAGAACTTGTTGCAGGTTACAGCTTCATACTACCGTGGTTGGCAGACACAATCCTCACACCTTTTCAGTTTGCAGTGCAGCTGCCGCTATGGCGCAACTTCCAATCCCGTTCGCTCTCCATGTCGGCGTGCATTGGGATTCAACTCAATGATGCAATTTCGCTCTAGCATTTCCTTCAGCTGCCTTCGCATCAACATGTCTTGCAAGAAGTTGCTTAAATTTGGATATGTCCAGGCTTGCATGACATGAGCCTTGACTTGAGAAAACCACGCAGTCGCTCGGACCAGCCAGCTTGGCTGTGCCCAAAACTGTGTGCCAAGCTTTTGCTTTGACGGCTGCTGCGGATTGCAGACGCAGTACTGCTGGCTGCGCTCACGGCTTTGGGTTGGACACCTTCCTTTGCAGCCCCGGCTGCGCCGGCTCGCGTTGGTGTTCAAGTGCCTGATGCAGTCTTGGTCTTGCGTTAGCTTCAATGGCTGGCTTAGCATTAAGGTTGCTCCTCGCAAGAGGTTGCTGCAATGGGATATGTTGAGGATTGCAGGAGGAATCTTGAATAGCGACATCAGGAGCCCTGTGTGTTTGGACCTGAGCAAAGCTCGGAGCCCAGAGCTTCGAGGCAAGCCTCAGCTTTCGACTGCTGCTGCGGTTGGCAGATACAGTACTGCTGGCCTGCGCATGCACGGCAGCACCTTAACGTTCCAGCCCTTGCGCTTCCAAGGTGGGTGCACGTTCGGAATTATTTTGAGGATGCAGTCTTGGTCAAGCATCAGCTTCCTGTTGGGCTTGACTTGAGCAAAGCACGGCGCCGTTCGGACCAGCCAGCTTGGCTGTGCCCAGAACTTCGTGGCAAGCTTCAGCTTTTGCCTGCTGCTGCGGTTGGCAGAGACAGACTGCTGGTTTGCGCATGCCCTCGCACCTTTTGAGTTGGACAGCTTGCCTTGCAGAAACGGCAGCACCTTAACGTTCCAGCCCTTGCACTTACAAAGGTGGGTGCACGTTGGGAATTAATCTAAGAAAGCAGTCTTGGTCTAGCATTTGCTTTAGTTGCTGGCTTCACATCACCGTATGTCGGACCTGCAAGAGGTTGCTTGCAATGGGATACGCTCAGGCTTGCAGGAGGTGTTTCCATGCGTAAATCGACAGCCTGCATTGATTTCCTTGCCCGTCGCTGCCGGAAAATGCCGCAAGCGGCCGCGAGGTCCTTGCAGCTTTGACAGATGTTTTGTTGCCACCAATTGGCTGGACACTGAGTGTTGTTTACAGCTGTGGCCAATAGATGGTCGCTTCTGGTTACCGAGAAGGGGAACTGGAACTGGGCACCCTAAACTCATTGCGGTCCAATGAGGGTCCTGATGTTCCCTCTTTCTTTGTTTTTTTTGTCGGTGGGAGTGAGTGGCTTAAGCGCCACCCGGGCCGGAGCTTCAGGCACTGATTTCTATGTTTCCAACAGGAACGGACAGGGATTTCCTTTTTGGTTTGTCTTGAACCCAACCACACAAGGGTTTCCCATTCCCACTTAGGTGCTTTTTGGCTTGACACGCACAACCTTTTCTTTGCTTCTCGTGTGCTCTTTTGGTTTTACCTTTGGCCGCTTGACCATTTAATTTGACTCAGGGGTGTCTTTTTGCCACCTTTTGTGAGAAAATTGGCGACCCCCTCGTTGGGTAACCAGCCACCAGCCATTCTCCGAACCAGTTATTGGCAGGGTCTAACAACGTTGCAGTGCGAACTCGGAAATGATCATGGCGAAACCTGGCGAGAAACGTCTGCGATCCACTTCCCGAATCTCCAGGAACGCTAAGAACAAATAGATAGACGGCACTGGGCCCCCAACACAACAGTCACCACAATGTGAAATGAAAACCAATGGACACCAACCACAGGTCCCGTTTGAGAAACAGCTCTGTGAGCCAACAAGGCACTTTTGGAGAGCTTACCTGTAAACTCAACTAACAAAAAGAGTCTCGTTTGCGCAACATCATAGCCTATGGGCCAACTGTTGGCTACTGTTGACCCCGGATCAATCAACCAACAATGAAGCTCCCACTAAAAGGGGACACCCCTCAATCAAAAGCCAGGGGCTTACTAATCCGGGGCAGGTGGTATCCCTATGTATCCCTAACGGATTTCCCTAAAAGTCCGTGGAACCCTCCACCGAAGCCACCCCTTATCGCCTATCTGGGCCGTCGACCCCATAGCTTTCAGTTGGCGAGTGATCCCAGTAGATCCCAAGCGGTATGGCAACCACCAACTTTCCGCTTTGGTCTTTGAATTGAATTGTTGTTCCCATTGTGCGTTTTTTTTTGGATTTCGTAATCCACAGTATCGCATCAAGGAATTAACCCACATATTATTGATTTCCTTGTGGTTTTCCTTTAAATACCAAAAGCGGTCCACCTTTTTGGAAACACCACTAACAATGTCAAGATTCCTCATGTGGGTCATGGTCTTGTCTTCCTTGGATCCCGTCTACCGGTTTCTTTGAAATCCGTGAGGGGCACCATACATATGAGAATTTCTCAGAATGGTGAAACCAAAAGGACACCCTTTCCATTTTAGGGGGCCCAATCCTATATGATCCATAGATCGAACCCCATATTGGATCAACATGCTTGATTTTGTTTATGACCCATCCCCAATGATTTGGTTTATATATGAGAAACACTCATAGATCAATCAACCCCACCCTCCCCCTCCCCCCCACCCCACCCCCCCTCCAACCCTACCCCCCACCGTCCCAGCGCCACCGGGACCGAGGCGGTGGCTGGCACTTGTTCGGCGCGACTTGGTATCGAGAGAAGACGGGCGAGTCGTTGGGAGTGAGGTGACTTGGAAGGCTTGGTTGTGATAGTTGCTTAGGTTTAAAGGTTGTTGGTTTTGGTTAGCTTGGCTTACTAGTTATTGGGTTGTTATTTTGTTTGGTGTTGGTTAGGTTTTAAATTTTGGCTAGTTGGTTTAGTTGATTTGGTTGGCTGGGTTTGGGGGAGTTTAGCGTTTCAGATTTTGATTGGGTGTGGTCAATCGCCGATTCGAATATGCCCAAGTTGAAACCAGCAACGGATAATTCCATCTTTTCAGATTTGGTTGGTTGGCTTATTCGTTGGCTGGCTGGTTGGGCTTAGCATTTGGGTTGAATCGACAAGTGTGCTTCCTGCTTTTGGTTGGAACCGCCTTTTGGTTTTACATTTTGGGGAAAACCTGATTATAAGACAAACCCAAGTTGTTTTCCAAAGGGAAGCCCAAACTGGGAAATCATTGTCAATTTGTCCAGACCCCCACTTTCCACCCCTGTTGGTTGAGCTTAGCGTGCTTGGGTGTTGCTGTGGTGTTTCGTTTTTGGCCTGTTTTCGGTCGTTTGAGGTGGCCGTGTTTTGCTTGGGGCCTCATTTAACTTGCTTTGCCCCCCCCCCCAACCGCTTGTCCACGAGTTCCGAGGACATGACCTGGTGCAAGCGAGCTCTGTCGAGCACCGCTGGCAGCGAGCAGAAGGATGGGGCCGTCATCGGGCTGTCCTACGGCATCGAGCAGCGGGATCTCTGGAGTGAGATCGTTACGGGTCCGCCTTTAGCCCATAGGTGTCCTTTCGGTTCTTTTGCTCGAAAAATAGATGGCCCTGGTGTACCTGGTGGTTTGGGCCATCTATGTCCCCTAAAAGGACATCTCTGCTTCAGCCCGGCAGAGTCCGTCCGGTGCCCCCAACTCGGATGCTTGGCTTGCCGGTTTGCAAGCCCCGTTCTTGGGACCCCCCGAACCTAAGCACCACTCCAAACCACCAATCGGGGGATGCTGAATTGATTCGTCCTTGCACGAAACACCTGGTGCTTGTAGTCCCAAGGCATTGCAGGAAACCAGGCAAAACCATCCGTGGAAACACCTAGAGGCGCCCCGAGAAGGTTGACGTCCCTTTCAAATCGCCCACTTCAGGGGGGGGGAGATCCACTTGGGCCACTGCGTAGCTTGCGCGTGAGGTTAGCAACGACTACAAAGCAACTCGGCTGCAAAGACACGCGCACAAGTGCCATCGTTCTTGGCATGTGCGCAAGTTGAAGCGAGTGGCCGGGTTGTGAGGCTGAATACGGACCGAGTTGTTACGGTCTCACGGGCTATTGGAGAGGGTGCAACCCTCAGAGGGCAATCTTGTTCTGACTCACTTGGACTGGTTTCTGGACGGAAAACTTGTTGGAAAGACCTTGTTCTTTTTTTGGGGGGAGGGGAGACAGGCATTCACTCGAGTGACATCATGGACCAGCGAGGGCCGTACAAGACAAGCACATTGCCTTGAACAACATGTTCCTAAACCCACACAATCCCATTAAGCATTGGTTATTGCTCAAAATCATGGGATGATGTCTCTTTTGTATGGGCAGTTTGAGGGTCCAGCTTGACCCTTCCCATTGAACGGCGTTCACAGAATGACATACAACTGTTGGTTTTAAGATCGACACTTACCCCCACATGGGACCATAGGGTTTGAAAGCAGGGGTTACCCTGTTTTGAAAACTTCCAGTGGATCACAGGTACCACTACTAGAAGATATCCAGCCATTTCCCTTGTGGTTTGAGAAGTGCAACTTCTTTCTTGACCTGCTGTAAATCTGTAAATGGACTTACTGGGACCCGTTTGTAAGGTGGAAGTTTGGAATGCATAAGACCAACTTCATACTCAACCACACCATGTTAAGCTTCCTCCACAAGAAAACCACCCTGTTTGTTTTGTGGTGCATCGAGCAGTTCGGTCGGCATCGAGCGCGTTATGCCCGTGGGCCAGGTGCCTACAAGGCTCTACGACTGTTTTCAAAACCCAAAGGACGGCGGTTCGGGCGCTCGGCTTTTAGCGTCGGATGGATTCGCTTGGGGAAGGGAAGGGGTTGGAGGTGGGCAGAGGGGTTATTGGCTTATGGTGCTTGTCCTCAATGAATTCCTACCCGTCGGCTTGGAGGTTTTGTAGCCGGAGAGGCCTTTGCCAACATGGAACCTGACGGTTGGGGGTCCCTTGAAAAGGAAAATGGTCTTTCAGGACCTCCCCCCTGTCAGTTCCATGTTAAGTAATGGGAGGGTAAGTTTAAGGACCAGGGGGAAATGATAGGTCAACTAGAATTATTTACTTGAGTTTCCCACATACGCGAGGTTCAAAGCTGGGTTACAATTCCTCCACGATCTAAGTGCAACCTGCCCTCAGAATCGACATACACAAGACCGGGCTAGGTGTTCTGTCCTTAAATATGTTCTACTGAATCCATCGGAACATCATTTCCTTTGTCCTTTTGTGTTGTGCTTGTTGGGGCTTCAAGCAGGCACATCTGATTTTGTCTCTGGAAGCCCAATAGCGGTTGGTCTTGTTTGGGTTTCTCCAAGCATTTCTCCAAACAAACCAACGTCCAAGAAGGGTTAAACGGTCAACAGAAAAGGCACCCAGGCTATGAATCTCAAACATTGTGGGCATAAATCCCCATGTAAACTTCCATTTGCTTAAGAATTTATTGTTCTTCTTTTCCCTCCTGTAGGGTTTGAAGGAAATCAATCGATTTCACTGGAGATATTTTCTCAAAATTTCCAGGGGACGAACAACGCAAATAGAGGTAAAATGGTGCCCTTTGGGTTTCTCAGCTACACATCAGACCCGTCTCACAGGACTCGCCACCCTTGGGAAGGGAGGATCTGCAGAAGGCATCCTGCGCGGGCGCGCCGGGGCACTGCGTCTCGGCATGGCGCGCAGGTTCGCTTTCTCGCAGGAGATTTTGATTGACGCCGGTGTGAATTTTGGTTCTAACCTGAAGTCAAAGTGCTTTTGCTAATGCGCAATTCTGATGGGGGTTGAGTCCCCAGTCCGGGTCCAGGTCCTTTCTAAGGAAGGAGCACTTGACACCTTTGAATCCGCCAAGGGACCTGGGCATTCTCCCCAGCCGTGTCCGAGGCTACGAGACGCGGTACCAGTCTCACCGCATTTGCCTGGGCGGTGCTGGCGCGGACATCCCGGGCCAGCGCAAATACGAGCCTGGGGTTCAAGCGGGGAACGCGTCGGAGTCCACGGGGCATGAACCCCCAAGAACCTGTCCATTCACCCCTTACCTCGTGTGGATGAACAAAACATCCACTTCAGTTGGTGGTTTATACCAGTTGATAGGGGGTGCGAAATGGATATTGCCCATCCACAGTGTGGTTGTAACTTTGTAAACTGATGCCTTCATGAGCCGATTCCTTTAATGCAAGAGGATATTTCTTTGCGCACCGGTTTTCGCGGGAACCCCTCACCCCAAAATGGGGACGGGGGGGTGGGTGGGTATCCCCTTGGTTTGCTTTTGACATATCATCGGATGTGTACGCGCAAAGACAAATACATACTTGTTCCCTCCCGTCCGTTGGGCACAAAAGAGGTACTGGTAGATCGTTTGATGTGCCAGTTTCACCGGGGAACCATACACGCTATTTGCTCTGTATACTATGTAAGGCTATACATGATATTATATATATACATGCGTTACAGAGTTTGGGGTGCATTTATTTGTTTGATATCGTCCCACAGGTGTACCATGTGAGTGGGGGGCAAGTGTAGTAAACCGAAAGTCGCTTCTCGCGGTCCTTGAGAGCCATGGGGCGCCGAAAGAAACCGATTCGCAATGGTCATGGTGGTTCAGGCAAAGCCTACAACCTCTACCGTTTGAATCGAACCCAAGTTTTTGGCCGCTCATTTTGTTTGCGCATTTCCTTATCGAGAGGTTCAAAATCCAATCTTTAGAAAGGTTCACTGTACTGGCCGAAATCTAGGGGTCGGTTCTCCATGTCTTCATGCGCCCTTCTTTTTACAAGCCACCCCATTTTTCCAGGGCGTTGGGCACAATGGATTGAAGAGATTGTTTTGAGTTTTCCAGGCCGCGGGGTCACTTGAAGCTTCGTCTCAGGAATCTTTGAGGCTGCACCTGAAAGACCGGCAGCGGCTCTCGGTCCATCTCAAGATCGACACGGAAGGCGCGGGGAGCGGCTTCGGCGCTTCGCGGGACGCGGCACAAAGCCTTGGGATCGCTGAGGTAATTCTCTGCTTGGTTCGGATTGGTGGTTTGGAGTTGGATTGCACCCCTGGCTCTGGTTGGAGTGGTGGTTTTGATGAAATCCAATTTACCCTCAAGAAAGGGGTCAGCACTGAGTTTTGTTGTTGGGTTTTAGTGGGTCAGGTAATTCTTAGTGGTTTGAATAGATGGTTTGGATTCGGATTGCACCCCTGGTTCTTGTAAAAAAAAAAAAATCCACCCAAGGAACACAACCAATCCACTCCAGACCATTAATTGGAGCGATGCCGAGTTACATTTGAGTGAAGTATGGATGTATATAATGTGTTGTTTGAGGCTCGGGTACCCTTGTTAGCTTGGATTCAAGGGAAACCAAATGGAAAACCACCAAAATCCGGCTTTTGTGGTGTCCAAGTTCAACGAGTCCCGGTGCTGCCAGGCTTCTTGCCATTGGCAATGAGTTGGGTTACCTCCTGTTTGTGCAATGGATATTTATTTATTTTCTGCTTGTATTTGTCTTTTGGCACGTCTGGTGCTTTGTTTCGCGACCCAGAAGGCTCAGTCGGGTTCATGTACTCCGTTTTGTTTGTGATTTTTTTTTCTCGGAGAGAGGCAAAACAAAACAGTTAGACTTATTCTTGCCAGTCCTCTGAGGAAAAAGTGAGTTTCGTTTAATGAATTGTGAAATTACATGGCACCCCCCTTGGAATCCGTTCCTTTTTACCAACCGAAAGGGAATTGTACCTGGTGAAATTGATTGCCCCGGATCAACTCAAGTCAACCAACCCTGAGCTCCAAAACTCTGCTTTTTTTGGTCAAAATGCTTTGCCCGACAACAAATGGTCATACGGCCAAATACGTGTTTCTTTTTGTTTTCAATATTTTATCGATAAGAAGCCGGTGTTTTTACGGCCAAATACGGGCAAATGAAGCAAACTACCGAAATAAACAACCTTGCGGTTAAAACCGGGCCAACTACGCCTTCTGACCGTAGAAAAAGTTGCAGTTTTTCATCGGGGGTGACCCTTGTTTTGTTTTTGTGGTTACATTTGTTTGGTTCAGGAAACCGAAGCTGATCGCCCCGAATTCCACCGCTTATGAAGGCTGTCTCAGTGCGCAAGTGCTGGGCCTTTCTTCTTTGGGTGATCAGTTTGCCTCTATTTGTTTTGCCCGGCTTCCTGCTCACAGATTCGGAGGTAGG
The DNA here is from genome assembly GCA_963377175.1 of Effrenium voratum. Taxonomy (NCBI): domain Eukaryota; class Dinophyceae; order Suessiales; family Symbiodiniaceae; genus Effrenium; species Effrenium voratum. The sequence goes on along the minus strand of CAUJNA010003395.1, from coordinate 236,603 downwards.
GATCACGAAGGTCCCTCGCAAAATCTCCTATTTCAGAATTTCAGGTGTTGGAATTGCTGTAACCTTTGGGTGCGTATCAGAGTAAGACCCCAAGCAATTTGTAGATTTCTTTACATTTTTCCGTTGAACAACCATCCCTTTACAGGGAAACCTCGAACAGCGCAACCTCCATTTGCGCGTCTTTGGGGCCGCCACTCAAAGCCGACAGGTTCCGAATGGGAAGAGCTCGAGTGGCTGCTCAGCTCGCCCAAGGACTTGGACAAGATCCGGACCCTCGACATGGAGGCGAGGACAAAGTCTCTTGAAAAGCGGAACCCTTTTTGGGATGGTTAAGGGGAATCAAAAGGAGCAAGCGATTTCAGGAGTTCCCATTTTGAGAAACATTAAAATTGGACCAATTGGGACTCATTGCTTCCAGCTTTTTCTGCCGTACCAATCCCTTCGCACGTGGCCTGGTTGCCGGGCTACATGGGCTTCCCGCCCCCAAACTGTTCACTTTGAACACATCTACCTGCCTTTCCATCAGCAACCCTGCAGAGACCCGCCTGCCCCCGAGAAACATCCCAATAGCTAAGGGAACTTATTTTGCCTTGGCCTTTTGCCAGTATGTTGAGCCCCAAAATGAGTGGTTTCCCTTTCAATATCAAACACCCGTTTTTTCATTGAGCCGAACTCAAAAAAAAATAGTCCACACCCAAAACCGAGGTTTCTACAGGGGCCTCCCTGCACCGCTAAGCCGCTAAGCGCCCTGAAAGGTGCATTTGGGTTGGCGAGTGGAGTCCACCAGCGAAAGCCGCAAGAGGCTGTCCAACGAGGCAAGGATCGCCCGGGCGCCTCGGATCTTCCATGATCTTTGCAGCGCGTGGGCTATTGGTGTTCCGACGGTTGGGGTTTTCCCATCCAAACACCGGGGGGGTAGAAAATCCAAAACCAATCCAAACTACGTGCAGGCCAGCAACTGGGAGTAAAACCACCATTTCAAGGGCAATCACTTTAACGGACCCAACAGCGATCCTTCCTCCCGAAGATCCCCCTTATTTGGGCCTTAGATCTTGGCTGTTCAGCCTTCTTAGCCCCTAACCCGTTGGGATTTGGTTGGTCACTGGGTCCCCAAAGACCCCACAAGGGTGTGCGCTATTTTTGAGGTGCCAATTGGGAGTGGTTTCGTCTGGAGGGACGTGCAACAGTTTTTTTGAGGGGGGGAGGGGGGGGGGGGGTGGCGGGGGCGTATGTCGAGACACAGCCACACCCACCGAATCCACCCTATTTCACCCACCTACAGAAGGAAGCCGGGCCTTTCCATTTACAACCCAGTGTATTTGAAAGTCAACTCGGAATCAACCAGGGCTTCCTCAGTTCCACCTTTTTGGGCCCTCAAGTTGCAGTTTTATTGGACCCCACCAGCGATTGCAACTTGTGAAGAAAAAAAAAGAAAACATTCCAGTGACCTCCTCACTTCCTGAGTTCCTCTTGATCTACTCTTTGGGGCGCCACTTTGGTCTGAATCCATGAATTTGCTGATGTACCATTTGCAAGACCACCACTCCAGTGTCTTCTCTTGGGATCCAACCCAGACACCCGGCATGGCCCAAAAGTCGCGGTCCGATAGCCACTGAATCGTTTCGTGGTCCGTGCCGAGGACATCGAAACCCTGGAGCGCCTGGGGCAATACTTCCGTTGCACAGGCTCCTCCATGGAGGTCTTGGCGGAGGAGTGGATGGGTCAGCCAAACGGCGGGCACCTAGGCAAAAGAACGCGTGTGTTGGTGGCTGCCTCAGATGGTCGACCCCAAAATGCCTACAAGTACATACCAATAATATATATACACGCAGATGGGAGTCGTTCTAAAAATCCATGTAAGGAGTTTTTATATTCGGTGACCATCGGAGTTTGTCGAGGTACCTCCGCGAAAGATTCGCGATAGAGTTGCGAAAGTAACTCGTTTGTCCGCGAACAAATTACGTAACTGTATCCTGTACTTCAGTGACTATCTTTTCTGCTGACTAGGTCCCCCAGTAGTGCCCTTGTATCCTTTTTTGGTTGGGAGGGTTCCCCTACTAAAATAGACTACAGAAAAAAGGGTACTCTTATTCTAACCTCTCTACTGGAGGACCTAGTTGAGCCTGATTAAAAGACTTTGTTGCTTCGGCGACTGCACTTGTAGTACAAAGTTGCGACTTTCCAGCTGGAGCTGCGAAAGTGTATTTGACTTACCAGACTTGCGCCGCAAAGTCGCGATTTGCCAGCTGGAGCTGCGGACGTGTACTTCGTTTACTGCACTTGTGCTATTTATTTGGCTCCCTCAAATTGGTCGTCACCACCGGACCCTGCAGTTATTGTTGGCAAACCCCGAACAAGCAGTAAGTAAAGGCTAAGTAAGCGGCAACGTCGGGACACTTCGCCGCGCCGAGTGTGGGGCATGTTTTCTGACGAGCCCTTCAACCCCTTGTCGCGCTTGGCACCCTCAACTATACTAATAAAGAGCTCCGGTTCTTGTCCTTATTTGAAGTGTTTGTTGCGCCGTCTGTCTTTTCTCGGCCTTTCTTGGTCTATCTTATCCTGTCTTTGTACTTCTTGTCTATCCCTTGGCTTTGTCTAGCCTGATTTTGCACGTTTTGGATTTGTTTGCGTTTAAAAAAAAGCGCTTCGCGCAGGGTGGTCTCAAACACTCCTTTCTGCGGAGGTTTGTTGGGTCCCGAAAACAGAAGTACCCAGGGGAATGATTAGCAAAGCGTATATGCCATGGACACCCAAGCTGGTGAGTTTTCCGCTTGTTCTTTGTGAAAAACTCCGTTTAGGTTGCCACTTTCTGTGATACCAGTGGAGCCCCTTTCGCAGTGGAGGGTCATCCCCACAAGGTTGCGACAGGTTTTAATAATACACCTGGAAAGCATCCGCATGGCTCCACACAGGGCTTTCGGTCCGCTTTCTGTGATAGTCAAAGTGACCAAGTCGTCGTGGGATGGCCCGTTTCGGTTCACAGAAAGGGGTATGTCCCACACAGCTGTATGTTATTTGCTTGTTCAAATATGTGCTTGTCTAGTTAGAGCGACTAGGTTTAACATGATACTTCCCCCAGGTTATCAACGATTTGGGATCCAGAACTTGCGAGGACACGAACACCCCGAAAGCATCCACAATCTATGAGTCCTCCAAGTAGAGTTCACCAAGTGGGTGAAGGTAGATGGACCAATTTAAGGGGGATGACGAAATAATCCTGGCAGAACCATCTACTTTCCGCCTTCGCCCTGAGTTATATTCCAAACCCGGTCTTAAAGTGACCTAAGTTCTTAAGTTTCAGCACCCTTTAGTCAGGCGTTGTGCGTGAAGCAATGACTCCTCGGCAAGTTAACATGGAGCCCAAAAAGGAGGCCCCTCAACAAACGGTTCTACGAATGGGCTTTCTAGGTTCCATGACTTCAACTTGACCGGGGGAATCATCATTTTAGGGTTTCTTTGGTGGCGCAAAACAGATTTTGTCCATCCACAGTATCAATCTGCAGAGTAAAGCCACTGCTCGGATTTCTAGGCGCTGCAAGCCCCAGAGTTGCGGCGAGCCTTTGGCGCACACAGCCACCGGCTTCCCAGTGATACAGTTCGCAACTTGGATCGCGAGAGCGGTTCGGGGAGTGAAACCACCGGCCCAAGCGGCGTGGCTCAAGCGGAAGGAGGTCGTCAGAGTTCGGCGTGTTTTTACAAACTGGGGGTTGGCGCAGTGCCCATTTGTTCAAGTTGGAGTGGGCCCAGGGTCCCTGATTGTCACTGGGTCCACCAAAGTGGCTGCGGCTTCATTCTTCAAATTTGGAACCTGGTGGTTTCCATTTCTAAAAACCGCCAGTTAGAGTGCATTTTGGAGGATGTTGCTTTCAAGGACCCAGGTTGCTGGGAGGGAGGCTTTGTGTTTTTGTGTATTCAACAAGGGGGATTCGGTTTGGGTGGTGGTTTCTAGGGTGCTGAATACGTCCCTTGGAGACATCTCCTCCGGTGTTCCGTCATTTTGGGAAGATTACCGATCCATTTTTGGGAGCCCAGGAATCCTTCCGGTTTGTATTTGAAGAGAAAAGGAGGAAACAAGCCACCATTTGAGACCAAGCGAGAATCCTGTTTGGGTTGCCAAAGTTTGAGATTCTCGGTAGGATGATGTTCTGTTTGTTAGTTCGGCACTTTTCTGGAGTTGTGGCAAATTATGTGTTGGTTGCCATTCCTTGCAAGTAACAACGTCTATAGGAGACCTTTATAGGCATGGCCCACATTGGTACCACACACAGTAATATAATATTTTACTAGACCGCTAATGTCGCAATGCAATTGGCACTGCATTCGGCCAGGTGAAATGCATGCGAACCACTCAACTCGGCTGCACACCCAAGATGGTTTTTGTTTCTATTGGTTTAAGCTAAAACATGGTTTCTTATGTTTTTTTGTGTTGTTTTTGTTTTTTGTTGTTAGCCCCTATTGCTAAAGCATGGTTTTCAAGTAATTACCCCATCCCCTTCGAATTTCTGTGAGGCCATTAGCTGGGTCCACCCCGCGCTTCTGGCCTCGGCCCCGATGGCGCTTGCGCCCAACACGAAGCCAAAGCCAGCGCCGAAGCCGGCGCTTTCCGGGCCGCCGGCGCCCGCGGCGCTGTCCGGGCCGGAGTCGCCACCCACCTGGTCTTGCAAAAGGTGGGGGAGTTAGGGGGCAAGATGTGGGTATGAGTCTTGATTAAAAAGCACCTTGTGGACATCATTTCGATGGGGATTTATGTCTTCACCACTTTTGAGGTGGGCGGGAATAACTGACTCGCTGCATTTCTCGACTCAATGAATTTTGGGAAGGCCAGTTTAGTGGTAAACAAGTTCAGACGTGCTTTTGCCAATCCACTTAGGTGAATTAACTTCCGGCCCTGGTCCGAATGAAAGGCAAGCCACATGGAGGTGGTTTAGACTTGGGCCTAAGCCTGGACCGAATGGATTTCCGACCCTTTCAGGCTGCTTTGATTCATCAACACTTTTCAGCGAGGTTCTTTTCGGCGGAGATGTTTAAAAAGGACAGATAAGGAGCTTGGTTTGACCTATGGTTGATTGAGAGGGAGCAGGGCAGAGTAGGCTGTATTGAAGGGCGTGGGGTTAGTAGGGTCCCTGGCTTTTTGGGGTGGCCTACAAGGAAGGACAGAGGCAACCCATTCTGAAGGTTCCCCTATTTCGAGGCAACCCCATATTTGTCGTTTTGGATCAAACATTGCGGCCTTTAGCCTTTCACAAGGGGGGGGCAACATGTTGATTCGTCCAAAGGAAACCACCAAATACCCCTGTGGGTTCATATTTTCAGGATCCATTGTCCCAAACAAAAACAACAAGTTGGTGAGTCTTGTTTCTGTTAGTTTTTCCAGAGAATTGTTTTCGACCCGCGTTGCAAACTGTTGTGCCCAACCACTCCTCCCCATTCAGCTGGGACATCGGATCGGGGTGCGCTTCTCAGGCTTAAACCACCCAAAATGGGTATCCTCAAAAAATACACACCCATATTCCCATTTCATTGCCTCAAACTAGAGTTGTTTGGGCCTCAGGGCCCTTCTTGTTCAGCCAGGACGGGGGGTTTAACATATTTTTCCAAAATCAAGATTCGGAGGAGAAGCGTACAACGGCCACCCAAAATATGTGCGAAGCTCAGCTTGCAAAGCTCTTGCGCCTCTGAAACCGCTCCTTTGCGATTCCCAGAGCCGCCGGTCGGCGAGTCGAGCGGAGTCGCCAGGTCCTTCACGGACGCAAGCTCGCGCCCTGGGAGGCGCGTTGAGTCCGGATACAGCTGACATATGTATGGTGTGGTGCATGTACAATCGATACACGCGTGCGCTAAAAATATATTGATATGCAATGTGCTTATATATATATATATATACAAGTATTTTTGTTTGTATGCACATGTTGCATATGTGTAAGACTATAAGGCTATAACAGCAACATGAGGTTTGTTGCAGTTGAAGGAGTTCAAGGACTCAAAAGGTTCCGGGGCTTCAGAAGCCTTTAGTCAAAGGCAAACAACATAGTTGTCTACATACCATATGTATGTACATATATATATATATACATGTTTCATAGACATTTATATATCTGTATATATAGATATAGATATACACGTATCTCTACATGTTTTACCCCTCAAACGGTTCCCCCCCTCCCCCCCTGGCCGCCCTTTTGGAGCCGATTGAGGCCATGCCTGCCAACGCCTGCGGAGTGGCCCTACAAGACCGCGGGCTGGGGATTCTGCGGATGGCTGGTCTCTTTTTATTGGGACCCGGGTCAAAATTGGGGGGTTTTCGTTGTGGCTCCCCTTCAAAACCTCAAAAACAGGGACCCCCCAACCAAAAAGCGAGCATGCCATGGGTCAAAACCAATGGTATCCCATTTTGGGGTAGGTGAGTTCACCACTCATTTTAGAACCTATTTTAGTGGGGATTGGGATGTTCACTGGGGGTACGATTTGGATGTTGACCCATGGCCATGTGAATGGTGGATGGATTCTACAAACCGGTGGATGGTTTCGCGAAAATCCGGAAATCGATTTCACCGCCGAACTCCTGGAAACCCAACGGAATGATACGGTTCCCCTGGAAATACCGACAAACAACTGGTTCTTAGGTGGTGCGAATGGATTTCGCCACCATCCACGGTAGCATCTAGATGAGGATTCATGTTCACTGTGAGAAGGGCGGGACCCTATTAAATATTCAACGACTTGAAAACAGGCTTACTCTCCGAGTTTGTGGACTGGACCATTTTGGTCGAGGAAGTTCTGTGGCTTGGTTTGGCCAGTCCACACAGGTTCTTGATACCAACAAAACAACCCTGAATTCATGGAAGCAAGGACATGTTTAGTTGCATGCTCCTTAGCATTTGCTTTCGGGTTTCCCTGCTGGTTTTCTGGTTGATTGCATGTTCTTGGCTTCCAACTTGACTTCCTTTCGGTCCCTTTGGGGGGCCTTTTCCTGGCTGCTTTCCTTTTTCCTTGGCGTCCTGAACTTTCTCGATAGCCTTTGCTAGTTCTCGAGGCTCAGGGCGCCACTTGCCTTTGATTTTGCCATCCCGCTTCCCCATCTCCGAGAGTTGTTTTCGCCCGGGCATATGGCAGAACCAGGTTTTTGCAAGTTTCTGTTTCTTTTGTGAGGGGAATCATCCATGACGAACACCTTGCTTACGCATACCAGCCTTGCCAATGAGTGTGTTAGGCGATTCTGACAACACAAATTCTTGGTTTCCACAACCGGTGGGCTCGGCTCAAAGAACCGGGGCCGAGCCAGTCACTCCGTGCTCGAGGGCTCGGTCGAGCCGTTGGGTTGGATCTGGGTGGGTGTGTCTCGAAAGAGGTGCACCCCCAAAGCGGGTTTTCCTTTTTCCCTTTAAACCAAGCCACAAAGGTGGCCCTCAAAGCACCCATGTCTCACTTGCCCAAAGCGAATCGACCTGATCTGACCTTTTTGGTCTATTCGTCAAGGTTCCAAAAGGCATAGGTGTCCTTTTTGGTTGGTTTGCTTAAACAATAGAGGGCCCTGGTTTAGATGGGGTTTATTCAATTTACCAGGGCATACCAGGGCCATTTTTTCCAAAAGGCCACCTATGCCGAAAGGTGATCGCCTTTTTCCAGATCCTCTGGGTGAGTTCTGTGGATGGTTTCGCGAAATCCAGAAATCGCACCTTTCAGAAACCCATCGGAATGATACGGTTCCCCAACGCAAATACCAACAAACGTTGTGGTTTCGTTCCCACGGTTTCTGAAAGGTGGTGCGATTTCCGGATTTTGCAACCATCCACTGTATCACATAAAAAGGAAGTATAAGGGACCCGAATGTGGTTGGTTTTACTTGGGTTTCCTTTTGGTTCCTTTTGGCTTCCCTTAAAATACCAAAAGCGGTCCACCAGTTTGTGGCAACACGGTGGAATCGCCACAATTTTGGAGGACCAAGCTGAAGTCCCCGGCGAAGCTGGGAGAGCGCGCGGTGGCGGCGGCCATGGGTGAGGTCACGGAGAAGCAGTGCCATAAGTGGCACCTCTTTGGGGCGCCTCGGAGAAAAACAACGCTTAGTTGTTCACTGACACCCTTTCCATTTTTGGGTGGCTGCCCCACTAAAAGTGGTCTTCCGCCAAAAGGGTTCCCTTCTTTTTCCAGGGTCACTGAACAACTGAGAACAAGAAGCATCTCGGGGTAGCTTTTGGTAAGGCAAGTTTAGTGGCAAAAATAAACAGTTTACCCTGAAGCTACCCATCAACAAGTTCACCCCATAATTTTGTGGCAAGAACCAATTTTAAGGGAGTTTTTTTGAGGGTCCAGGTAGACAATTTGTTGGCCCATCCACTCTGGAAGTGAGCCCTCCATTTTGACAAGTCGCTCAGTGGGACTCGCCCTGCATGTAACCCACGGCAACCTCACCGGAGATATGAGCCACGTACAAATTGGGGACTTTTCCCAAGAAGTCCCTCAAACCGCCGTCCAAGTGGACCCCACATGGCCACGTGGACCCTGATAGGATGAATCAAAAGGAAGATCTGCACTAGTTAGTTGCCAGATTATCTATGGTAGGGGGATTCAGGAGTGTCAAAGAGATGGTGCTGTTTCCTGAAGGAAGCAAGTTCAGCTGGCCCTGAACCATTGTTGCGATGGCCGGGTAAACCCAGGGGGGGAGGGGGGGGGGGGGGCAGGGGGCTCATACGTGCCATGGTCCCCCTTAAGGATTTCGCAGAACTGTTAGAAATGTTCCTAGTGGCGTGTTTGTTTTTCCCGCTGAGGACATGACCTGGTGCATGAAGGCCTTCAGCCACAGCGACCCCTCTGCGTTGATAGGCCTGTCCTATGGCATCGAGCAGCGGGATCTGTGGAGTGAGAGAGTGAGCGTCTCTGATGCATGGGACCCTGCCTTGGGGGTGCTATTTTTGAGGCGTCTTTTTTCTTGTTGGAACAAAGGGAACACAACAACCCAATCCATTTTGGTGGGTGCAGCCTTTAAAAGGAGACGCACTTGTACAAAGCCAGTGCAAGCTGTTAAAGCCCCGGGATTTCAATCAGGACCAACCCGGCATTCCCCCCAAACAAGGAGTTGTTGTTGAAGTTGTTTTTTGCGTTATGCGGTTCCCCAAGAACCTTGGGCACAAGACGCATCAAGAAGCGGCTGGCCAGGATGCGCTGGGCTTGCTAAATCTGGACCAACACAAACCATGTTTGGTTTGGGAGGCAACATTTGGTAAAGACACCCCCACCAAGGTAACATACGGCCAAGGCCAATTGGGGGGTCTTAGTGGTTGGGGGTGTCTTTGGTGGGTAACCCCGAGTCGACAAGTTGAAATAAGTAGCTACGAGGTTTGCCTGTCAGGGGGGGGACGGATCATACCCCCCCCCTCCACGCCTTTTCATGCAACCTGGAGCCTGCTTTAAAGAGGACAATGTTCACTTTGTCCAAGGGATTCGCGGCGATATGCCTACTATACATGGATGGACGACATCCTGTACCACCGAAGAACCCTGGAATGATGATTCCCCTGCAAATACCAACAAACAGTGGTTTTCCATGGTTTCTTGAGTGGTGCAGGATTTCGTCCATCCACAATATAACTTCTGGCAAAGGGTGGTGCTCGAGGAAAACCGTAATCTTCCTTGATAGGACACATCATGTACAATCTACGTTGTATTGTCATGATTGGCATTCGAATTTCAGACAAAGGTCATACTTAGTATGAAAAGGTCAGCATTTGGCTGAGTTTCAATCATTCCACCTCAGAGAAAGGTCATACGTAGAATGAAAGCTTGAGTTTCAACCATCAAATATTTGTGTGTGGTGTGTGGTCATGTACGAAAGGAGGCTTCCGAAGGGCTTGTGAGAGGGGCCATTGGTTTGCGACGGAGTTTTCTGGGGTTACCCGGTCTGGTGAATGGAAGCATTGGGAAGTCGAGTTGTTGAACGGAAACCAGTAGGAGGTTGAAGACATCGTGGGCCAAAAGCTTGGTTGTCCTCGTGTGTTGTGGGTCGCTGAACACAAAAGCACCCGTTTTGCACATGCGCCAAGGATTGGAAGCTGAAACCTAGACTGGCCTAAAGGGGGTGCTGGAAATCCACCCGAGGCCAACTCTTTAAGATCCGCACCCGGCTCTACGACTGCTACCAGCGCCCGGAGGACTCCACTCCCTTGGGAGGTCGGGCGATCAATGCCAGCGGCGCCTGCACGGAGGAGGGGCCGCCTTGCTACGAGGCCAGGGGTGTGGAGCCAAAATTTAAACAGCTCAGTGGGGTTAACCCGAAATTTTCTCAGTGGGGTTACCCCGAAGTTTCTCCACTGGCCTGACTTTTTCAGAGTCCGAACCTCAAAACATGGTTGTGGTTGGGAAACAGTTTTTGCATTTTTGCTTATTGTGGCTTAGTGGTTGAAATCCCCGCTCAACTGCGAAAATTTGAATTGTTGCTCCCCCTCCAATGTCAACCAAGAAAACCCGGAGTGGATTATGGGCACACCATTTCAAGTATGTACTGGTAGTAATTATCGGGTTTTGATTGTGACTGAGTTGGGGGAAGTAGACGGCCAAAGGCCCACGTTTCTGTAGGCATCCCCTGGGTCAAGGGAATACTGCCGTCTACTTTCAGTGTACTGAAAGGGGCAGGGTACTTGGCGCTGGAAACCCACTGAGGGCACTTACAATCCTAAGTGGAAAAAAGCTACGGTGGTTGGCCACCTTTAGGTATCCTGCCCGCAAGCGGCGAGTGCAGCTGATGCAAAGTGGGCTAACGCTTGGCTTTAGCTTCGTTGGTTTTGTGGGCGAAGCTGTGCCTGGAATTCATTCAAGGCCGGCCTGGCGCGGGTTTCTTACGAACACCACTCGCATGTTCGCGCAGCCATTGTAACTGGTAAGAATCCGGGGTGCGAGTTGGTTGGCTCTCTCTTTGACCTTTATGCCTAACTTTTTTGGGGATGTTTTCTTTTCCACTGCCCCACTTACCCAAAACCCAGGGTACCACATTCGGAAACCATGAAGGCACACGGGTGTGTCGCTTTTCTAGGGGACTTCTGCCCCCCCCCCCCCAAAATAAAGAAAGAAAAACAACAACAACAATCTCAAGTGGTGGGCTTCCTGTTGTGGTCCCTGTAAAGCCACAAACAAGGGCTAGCCTCACAAAAAGACCCCAAAACCCGAGCGAAAGGAAACCCCAAAAGCTTGGTGCGTGCTTTGAGAGGCGCCCTACGAGCCCTACACCATTTGCCTGGGCCCGGAGAGCCGACTGCTGGAGAGCCGGCGCTTCGAGTCGCTGCAGCTGCACTTGAGAAACCGGAAGCGCCTCTCGGTGCACTTGAAGATCGACGTGGAAGGCCATTGGGATTGGGAGAAACGTGCGATCAGTGCAAAGTCGGTGGGGCGTTTATTATTATGATTTTATGTGTTTGATATTATATTCTATGAGGGGGACCCGGAGTCTCCATGACCCTTTCAAACAAGCTTGGTCATTACCCAAAATGAAGGGACCATGACCTAGTTTTCTAGGGGTCATGGAGACTCTAGGGCTGAGCCCGGGCCCAAGGGTCCGAGCCCTGAAAGGAAACCACACAGGAGGGATGGTTTTCCTTGGGTTCATTGCCCATTCCCTTGCCTATCGCGCCAGGAAAATCGGGCGAATTTTGATTGATGCCGGTCTTTGCCCTACCAAATCGCCCGAAAAGGGGAGGGGTTGCTCAGGGGGAGAGCAACCCAGATTCCGCGTAGAAACATCAGCTACCCCCAAATGACCCTTTGGATGAAGGGATGAGAACCATCAAACCAGGGGACCGCAGGTTTCAGTCCTTGTTTCCATTTGCCCGGATTCCGTTTGGGGGTTCCCATTGGCCCATTGAGCAGCCCCTCCCCCAAAAAATAGTAAAAGGAGAATTCTAGGAATTCTACTTTTACTATTTTTTCTCCATCAGCAACACAACAAACAGAAAACAAAATCCAGAACAACAAGCAAACAAAATAAATAATCACAACCACCAACAAAAATATTTAATCACAGCATACAAAATTAAATAATTCAAACAAGCATACCAACAAAACAGCAAAAATAAAAACCATCAAAGAACACAAACTCAAACACACACATCAACAAATTTCAAAGCAACATACCAACAAAAAATATCAGAAGAGTATCAAACAAATTAAAAACAAACAGCCAAAGCACGAAAAAATCAAAAGAGCATACCAAGTTCAAACAACGCACTTTGAAAGAGTCAAGCAAATCAAGAAAAAATAAAATATTTCAATCTTTACAAACCATAAGTTCAGTATAATTGTAACATATAATATTTTACATGTTATTAACATGTTATAGTTATATTACAATTATGAGACAACTATTATTTGATGTGAAAACCACATTGTAAAACCACATACCCCTATGTGAAAACTACATACCCCTATGTGAAAACCACATACCCCTATGTGAAAACCACATACCCCTATGTGAAAACCACATTGTGGAAACCACATACCCCGATGCGAAAACCACATTGTGAAAATCACATTGAGGAAACCACATTGCGAAAACGTCACCATTTTTGACAATGGTTGTCTTATGTTTTGGTTGTGCTTAGTTCATCACACTCACCAAGATTTCACAAATTAATTCGCTAGGTATCTTATATAAATATTCCTGCTTATGTATTGTTGGATTGTCTCCCCATTTTTCCTTAGTGCCCGATGGTAGCCGTTGTGCTGTTTCAATATGTTTATTATTCCTGATGTTGCCACAATCCTTTTTACATAAATCTCTATGTTTCCAAGTTGTAATGTTATTCCAAAGCCTTGTTCTCTTTCTGTAAGGCATTCCATATTTACAATAATCTACATCTTTGAATTCAAACTCATCCATAAACTCCTGATTTTTCAATAATCCGGTTTGGGGATTTTCAATTACAAAATACTTAGGATTGAAATATTTGATAATTTCAATAGTTGTTAAAACTATACTATTAGCATATTCTATATTCCTAATTCCCGTAGTTTTTGCTTTGCTGTATTCAGTGCATGGTGGAGATGTCCAGATAAAATCAAATGGTTCCTATCAAATTGTTTATAATCCCATTTCAATATATCAGTATTTATATCAGCATTTTTCAAATCCAATGAAATAACATTGAAACCGAGCGACTTTGCAACAAGTCCAACACTACCTGTTCCGCTAAACATCTCTAATAAGTTCACTATTAAAGATATTTAGATAATATTATCTATGAATACATCCCTGATTCTTCATCATAGTCAATTTGATAAAATGTCATAGTGGAAGACTTCGGTTCTTTAATTTCTTTGTTATTAAGTTTGTTTAAATACACTTGTTTCTTATTTTTGTCTTCGCCATTGGTTCTATCTACTTCTTTACTTTGATAACTGTTTGTTAATGGTTTCTTCTTTTCCATTTCTTGTAAGATTTCTATAATATTCTTATTCTGTTCTAAAACCTTGTTCAGTTTTTTAACAATCTTTTCTAATCCTTCATCCATGTAAATATATACTAAATTATAAAACTAAGCTTTTAAAACTAAATGTTTTAATTTCGAAGGTCTTTGTTACTTAAATGTTTAAATTCTTTGCCTTGCACCATAAGTCTAACAATGTTATCTGAATCTTTTTGAGTATGTCCACATACTAACGCATTGTCTAGATATAAATATTCGTAGCTAAGACCAACACTAATTATTAAAAAGTTATATTTTTTAGTTTGAGTACGAGTTAAGACTATTTTACAACCACACTTACGAGTATAATAACTAACACCATTATAATTATTGTCTCCAATTTGGTTATCTAATTCAAGTGCTCCATTATGTAAATTTGTTAAACTTGAAACTTCAACCATATACTAAATCATAAAACTAAACTTTTAAAACTAAATGTCGCAATTATGTTAAATCTACTCTTTAAATACTAATTTTTCATCATTTGTTTTATAGTTTCCTGAGTTTCCTTATCACCATTGTCGGATGGAGTAACTCCCCTCCCAAAGCGAATAGCAATATTATGAACATCTGTTTCTAAGTTGATACTGTCTTTAGTTTTATCAATATTCATTTTCTTATCATTCTTACTTATTTTGAAACTGGTTGGAATACACGAACATTTACAGTTTCCTTTCTTTTGTATTTCTAATTCATTTTTCATTTCTAACATCTTTTTACACATTGGACAAGCAAACTCAATAACTGATGGTTCTTTAACAATTTCTTCTTTTTCTTCATCAGTTGAAGAAACAACTGTTTCAGTCTTATTCTTTTTCTTTCTCCCCATTTATATTAATATTCACATTTTTATTTTTGATATATTGTACAACAAACTTAATTAATTCTAAAACAACATAACATATTTTTTTACATCTATTATTAGTTATAACAACTTGTTCTATATTCTCTACTTCATGTATTATATCAATATAATCTGAATAAAGTCTATTCATATAAAATAATAAATATTAAATTATATTCTAAATGTCTTTAATATTACTTTTATTATGCCTGATGTAAAACCAATTGATGAAATCAAATATGACTTTAAACAAAGTAAGCACGAGGTCGTCCCTAAATTGCCTATGAGAGCTATGATTGTAGGTCCGTCTGGTTCAGGAAAATCAACTTTACTTGTATCAATGATACTTGATATTTATAGAGGTGCATACGAAAGAGTTTTTATCTGGTCCCCATGTGTAAATTTGGATAGTATTTGGTTGCCAGTGAAGAAATACATTAAGGAAGGTTTGAAAGTAGATACTGATAAAGAACCGTGTTGGTGGGATGAGTTCAATGTTGTAGATTTAGAAAGAGTTATAGAAACTCAAAATAAAATAATTGAATATCAGAAAAAACAAGGAATGAATAAGTTATTTAATATATTAGTTATATTGGACGATGTATCTGATAATCCAGCAATAACAAGAAATAATAAATTGCTAAATTCTTTATTCTGTAGGGGACGTCATAGTGGAATATCAACGCTTGTCAGTCTTCAGAAATCATCAACCGTACCACCAATTATTAGGGTAAATATAAGTCATTTGTTTTATTATAAAGTTAGACATTTTCAAGAGATAGAAATATTGCAAGATGAATTATCAGCAATTGTTAGAAGCGATAATTTACACGAAAGCAAGAAACTAATTTATAAAATATATGAGACCGCCACTGATGAACCACATAGTTTTTTATATATTAACCTTTTAGAAAAGAACCCAGATAAAATGTTTATGAAAAAGTTTTCTCAATATTTGAAAATTACTAATTAAATAAATAAATATATTAATATTATATGATATTTTATGATTTACCATTAGATATTAAAAACCTTGTATTATCTTATAATTTAGGTGATGTTAGATTATTAAAAATAAAAAATAATACTATTATTAGAAATTATATTAATAAATTTAAACCAGTGTATAAGTCTTACAAATTAAAGAATACACAATATTTTGAAATTGATAATATCAATATAAGAAATGATTTATCGTATATGTTTAACTTAAGTGAGTTAGATAAATTACATCAAAAACATAAACCATTAAAATTATTAATTGAATATGAGATACTTGCTACATCTACTTCATTTAAATGTTTGAAGCAAGTTCGTAATCGTACTTTAACATCAACTAATTTATTTGATATTTATTATTTTCTAAATTAAAGACCTTCATGAAACTAAATTAGTGTATAGTCATAATATGGTTAATTGTATTTCATTACAAGTGAAAAAATAACTATTAAAGTCATCAATGATGAAAGACAAAGTTTTATTAGTAAATTTTATTCATATGTTTACAATTAATAATATTAATGTTTTTTTTTTTTAATGAGATTAATTTAAAATGATGAATAACTACAAATCTGAACCGGTAATTTATATATTAATTTGTCACATTTAGTTGTCTCCAGTTTTTCTAATCTTTCACTCATTTGTTTAATTGCTTTCAACTGTAATTTATCAATATTATTTAAGTCTAAATGTTCTATATTAATATCATTAATTTTATCAATACTTGAAGTTTCAACATTACTGTTTGAATTACCCATTATATATTATTATTTAGATTTTTCTTTTCATTATTTAGGTTACAATACAATAATAAATATTTAAAGGAATTAAAATAGGAAATAACAATCCCCAAAGAATAGGATTTATTACCTTACCATACTTATCTAGTAGTCTGTTGTTTCTCTCTTCTCTTCTCTCTGCTTTTAATTATTTAATATATTCATCAAATTTAGAATGATTAAAATTACATTCTTCATTATTACATTTATCTAATGTAAATTCATGTTTATTTAATTTAGTAATTCTACAACCACAATAACATATTTTTTCTCTCATACTATTATTTTGAAATAATGCTTTTATTTTAACTTTCCTGTCAATGTCCATATATCTATATATATATTATTTTTTTTATTCATTTTTTATATTTATTTTTAATGTTTTATTTAGATTGGTCTTTTTTGAATTCCTTAATTTCTTTCTCAAGTTTATCTACTTTATCATTTAATTCTAATACTGCTTTATGAACTAACACGGGTAACACTAAATAATTCAACCCTAAATACTCTCTATCTTTACTATCAACATTTTCAAATTCTTTAGGAATTGCTTTTAATACTTCGTCTGCTAAATAAGCTATATGAGTTTTACCGTCATCATTTCTATCGTGTCTCTTAAACTTCGTCGGTTTAAATTTCTTAATGATATTCATACAATTAGATTTGATATTGTCTATATCATATTTCAATCGTGAATCAGATGAGTCCACAAATGTTCCGTTAATCGTTACGGTTGTTGCTGTTAAATCTATATTTGTCCCTGTTGCTGGCTCAATTAAGTTACATAACAATTTTTTCGTTCCTGCAACTGTTACATTTTCGTTAAAAGTTGATGGAGCATTATTTGTAAAACTTTCAGTATTTACTGTTGTTCCAAATGTCTTATCAATAGATAATAAAAATGAAGGTGTAGTTGAACTATCTGAAACTCTAAAAGCTGTGTTTGATGTTCTGAATATTACATCAATTGTAGATAAATTAGTTCCATCATAATAAGTTGATATTTCCGATGTTCCCATTTTAATATCAGTTCCAGTAGTCATTGAAATATTATCTAAAAATGAAACCGCTGTTAAATCAAATGATTGAATGGTATTAGTTGCTAAATATGCATTTTGAACTGCTAAGTTAGTATCAACAGTTACTAATGTTCCACCATTAGGCGCTAAATGATTGCTTCTTAATGCTCCATTAGTTTTAACATAAACATCATCAGCAAATAAATTACCCATAAAATCAGCAGTAGCAGTATTAAAAGTCCATCCGCTAGTAATATTAACTGCTCCAACTATATTAGATTGTACGGCAGGGTCTCCACAAATAAATCTAATTGAAGAATTAGCATCATTATTCCTCATATCAAAAGATGAAAACGCACTAAAATATCTATATAATTCATAGTTTGTATCAATTGTTAATTTACCATCAGTAGCAATATTAACATTATCACAATTAATATCAGCATTCGTATATATATTACCTAACACATCTATAGGCTTACTAAAAATAGTTTTATTAACTAATCCATCACACATCATATATTGATTAGAAGCATTTGTAACATCACCAATACTAATGGCAACAAAATCATCATGAGACATATATAAACCTTCTAAAGCATCAGGAGTATATCTTCGTATTGAACCATTATTATTAAAATTCAAATATGAACCATTGTTAAGATTTAGTGCCTTGTCAGCTCCTATAAAATCAACTGCATCAGTAAATCTCGATTTTCCAGCACAGTTTAAAACATAACCATTAACACCAACAGCACCTAAACCAAATCTATCCTTAACCCACACACGTCCAACATTAGCATCTCCTATTTGCGTTTCCCATTGACCTCCTGCGCTACTCATCCACATTCTACCATCTCTATTAATATTGAACTCTCTATTAAACATTTGAAAAGTCAATTGCAGTCCTAGATTAGGTGAAGGTGTAGTACTAAACTTATTACATATTATACTTCCCGTAATGTCCAATGGGGATTAGTAAAGGGGAGCCCCCCCCCCCCCTAACGATGGGGGCATGGGGAATAGTATGTTGAGGTGAGTTTCCATCAGATTTAGTATTGGCAGACTTGAGTTTCAAATGGATCTAGTATTGCTGGAGCTTCCTTTTGAGATTTGGATCTGAGTTTCAAATTGATTTAGTATTGCTGGAGCTTCCCTGAGTTTCAAATTGATTTAGTATTGCTGGATTTGAGAAAGTTTCTGATTTAGTATTGCTGGAGCTTCCTATTTGAGATTTGGACTGAGAGATTTAGTATTGCTTTAGTATTGAGATTTGGAGAACTGAGTTTCAAATTGATTTAGTATTGCTGGAGCTTCCTTTTGAGATTTGGATCTGAGTTTCAAATTGATTTAGTATTGCTGGAGCTTCCTTTTGAGATTTGGAACTGAGTTTCAAATTGATTTAGTATTGCTGGAGCTTCCTTTTGAGATTTGGAACTGAGTTTCAATTTGATTTAGTATTGCTGGAGCTTCCTTTTGAGATTTGGAACTGAGTTTCAATTTGATTTAGTATTGCTGGAGCTTCCTTTTGAGATTTGGAACTGAGTTTCAAATTGATTTAGTATTGCTGGAGCTTCCTTTTGAGATTTGGAACTGAGTTTCAAATTGATTTAGTATTGCTGGAGCTTTTGAGATTTGGAACTGAGTTTCTGATTCCTGAGTGATTTAGTATTGCTGATCTGAGCTTCCTTTTGAGATTTGGAACTGAGTTTCAAAGATTTGATTTGGAGTGAGAACTGGAGCTTCCTTTTGAGATTTTGGAACTGAGTTTCCATTTGATTTAGTATTGCTGGAGCTTCCTTTTGAGATTTGGAACTGAGTTTCCATTTGATTTAGTATTGCTGGAGCTTCCTTTTGAGATTTGGAACTGAGTTTCAAATTTGATTTAGTATTGCTGGAGCTTCCTTTTGAGATTTGGAACTGAGTTTCAAATTGATTTAGTATTGCTGGAGCTTCCTTTTGAGATTTGGAACTGAGTTTCAAATTGATTTAGTATTGCTGGAGCTTCCTTTTGAGATTTGGAACTGAGTTTCAAATTGATTTAGTATTGCTGGAGCTTCCTTTTGAGATTTGGAACTGAGTTTCAAATTGATTTAGTATTGCTGGAGCTTCCTTTTGAGATTTGGAACTGAGTTTCAAATTGATTTAGTATTGCTGGAGCTTCCTTTTGAGATTTGGATCTGAGTTTCAAATTGATTTAGTATTGCTGGAGCTTCCTTTTGAGATTTGGAACTGAGTTTCAAATTGATTTAGTATTGCTGGAGCTTCCTTTTGAGATTTGGATCTGAGTTTCAAATTGATTTAGTATTGGTAGACTTGAGTTTCCATTTGATTTAGTATTGGTAGACTTGAGTTTCCATTTGATTTAGTTGTTCCTTTCCTTCTTCCTTCTCTCATCTCTTTCTCTCTTGCCTCTTCCTTGGCTGGCTGGGTGGGGGCAGGAGGTTTGGAGACTTCAGCAGCCACAGTGGCAAAAAGGAAGGTAGCAATGCAACAGGTAAGGTTTGCAGGTAAATAGGTGGTGCAAAGCTCCCTGTAGGATCAGATCTCAGTGAGATGTTTCCAGAGAAAAAAGAGAAGTTGCACCTGCAAGATTCAAAGGGAGAGGGAGGAGAGAAGATACAAGAGAAAGTAGAAGAACCAGCCAAAGACAAGGTGGAAGAACCGTTGGAAGATGTGCTAAAAGAAGAACCTGAAGGAAAAGAAGAGCCTGAAGGAGAGGTGGATGAAAAGAAAGATCACAAGGAGGTGGCTGAAGCCTAGCAGGGAGCTGCCAGTAGCAGCCAGCTAGAAGCCAGCTGCTGAGAGCAAAAAAGGAAGCAGAGCTGGGCCAAAGCTGCAGGGTTAGTAGGAGTTTGAGGCAGGTTTGCATGAGGTCATTGGCCAGCTTGAGAGAGGGTTGCTAGGAGTTTGAGGCAGGTTTGCTTTGGCCAGCTGGAGTTTGGCCAGCTTGAGAGAGGGTTGGTGGGAGTTTGAGGCAGTTGTGCATGAGGGAATTAGCCAGCATGAAAAAGCGAGCTTGGAGCAGCTGTCAGCTCTCCAAGCAAGTTGTGCTTCAGCTTCAAGCTTTGCATAGCTGCTGGGCTTCCACAGCAGTTGGTGGTTAGTTTTCTTTTCAGCATGAGTTAATTACACTGATTTCATGCATTTGTTTGGGTTCAGTTGACAATCTCAGGTTGCAGAGATGAGCAGGCTGGCAGGGCTGATCAGCAAGATGAAGGCTAAGAGGACACAGGTGGCAGTTGGGCTTGTAGCTCTGGCAGTTGGGTTTTTCAGCAACAGAGCCCCAGCTTGACTTAGCTTCTCTTTGGGAAAGTTTGGGAAAGTTTGAGAAAGATTGACCAACCCCCTGCAGCCCAGGAGATGCTCGCACAGTTGTCATGTCCAAGGGGGCACTGGTGGTGGCACAGTTGGACATTGGAATGGCTGCTTGGTGTAATTTAGCTGGTTTTTTCAGCTTTAGTTGGTCAACAGTTTGAGTGTTTATTTGTTAGACCACTGCAAAGCCACTAATTAGGTGATGCTAGCTGCAAGCATAGCCTACATCATGCAGATCTTGAGAGAGATGAACTCAAAGTTGTCAACAGTGATGGACAGCTGCTGGATCAGTGCCACCAAGTTGGTCTGGCTTGAGATGAGCAGTTGTGCATGTCATTAGCAAAGCTTTGTAGCTTTTCATGCAAGTTTTCAATTTCAGCACAACTAGCTTTGCAGTTTTGCAGCAGTTTTGCAGTTTGCCACAAGCTAATTAAGGAGCTGATCGAGATGCAGCAAGTCACACAGATGTGCAGAGGCACCTGTACCAGTTGATGCTGGACTGGGAGGAGAGTAGCCCAGCTTGGGTTTAGAAGTTGTTCAAGCAGATGTGGACACAGTTGATTGTTTGGTGGGTCCTTTTTCAATAGTTACACAGTTGCCAGTCAGCCAGTTAGCTGAGGTTCAAACTGGTCTGGTGCCAAAGCATTCACAAGTATGTTGCTGCAATACAGGGCAGCTCCCACACATGCCACAGATGCAGCCAGCTACATGGCAGAGTGGGACCTGGCAGTGAGGTCTGCACAGTTGCAGGTGCAGATTTGCATTTGGGAGAAGAGGTTTCTAAGAGACTCTTGGCTTAGTGATGAGCTTTCTTTGGTTGTAGTTAGTTCTGCCACATTTTACTTTAAAGGGGGGCATATAACTAGGTGTTTAGTAGGGAATTAGCACTAGCTTTGGGTAGCAGTAGCCTTTGGGGTAGTGGCCATTAGCAGTTCTAGTCAGCTCAGAAGTTGACCGATGACACGATCACCTTCAAAGATGTCATGGCTGAGCAGAATGCCTTGCTGAACACCATTCGGCCAGAGTTGAAGAAGGTGCAGTTCAACCCAGTGCCCTGAAGCAAGTCATGTTACATGCAACGGTTTTTTTAATGGTGGAGAGAAGCAGGGAAAGAGAAATATAAACAAGCTGCCTCACAACTGCTTTAATTATTAGTTAATCAGTTTCCTTTCCACTGAGCCAAAGACCCTTTGCAGGATGCACCATCAGATGAGCTTGTGCAGAAAGCTGCTCCATGGTCCATAGCTGTGGCAGAGTGGGAGTCCACCATTGAGAAGTTGGAGGTGTTGATGTGCCCTGTTATTTATTCAGATGTGTTTTTGCATTTGAGTTGGCTGCAGTTGCTTTGGCTTGTGTTCATTCTCTTTGTGTAGCTTCATCAGTTGGTTAGGTTGTAAGTTTCTTTTACTGAGTGGCGCCAGCTGCAGGCACAAAGCTGGCCACTTCAAGATGGATTGGTGTATAGTTGCACAGATGCCAGAGGCACCAAAGCTGATGACAGAAGGGAAGCTAAAGCTTGAGATCAGTGAGTTGGAGAAGCTGCAAGCTTACTGGGAAAGCCAGCCAAGAAGGTGAGAAGATAGAGTTAGCTGGTCCTGAGATAGTTGGGAAAGAATCAGTAATTAGCTTGCTATCCTGATAGAGTGTTTCAAAGTTACATAGAAGCCGTTGGTTTTCAGAATTGCTGGGGCCAGGTGAGTACAGTACTTCATTGCAGAAGCTGATCAGTTGCAGTTTTGCAGGGACAGCTCTTTTGGCCAACAGCCTACAGCTGGCTGCTACAATATGATGTTTTCCAGCTGGGGGCTGTTTGAAACTAGTTGTTGGAACCAGTAGTTGCCAGTTTGTCTTGGTCACAGAGAATTGCTGCTTTGTTTGGAGTAGGCCCAGAAAAGCTAAGTCAGTTATTAATTCATTTCCATGCCAGAGATGGCAAGGACTCCATAAAAGCACTGACAAAAGGATTCTGAGCCAGGTCAATGGTTTGGCATGGAGTTGCCAGCTTGAAGGTGTGAGGTGTTGCATGGAGTTGCCAGCTTGAAGGTGTGAGGTTTTGCATGGAGTTGCCAGCTTGAAGGTGTGAGGTTTTGCATGGAGTTGCCAGCTTGAAGGTGTGAGGTTTTGCATGGAGTTGCCAGCTTGAAGGTGTGATGTTTTGCAGTGTCAGACTTTGGTGCAGCTGATCTTCAGATCAAGTTTACAACAAGCTCATTCTACACAGCAGTAACTACTAATTAGCAAGCAGTGAAAGACACACAAACACAAACCACAGCTGACCAGCTGGCAAAGATAGCTAACCACACAGTCAGTTGCAGGGCAGATTGAAAAGCATCCAGGTGTGGCTCAAGATGGCAGATGGACAAGCTGGACAAAAGAAGCTGGCAGAGGACTGACTGGGCAGCAGGGGGAAGGGGAGTTAATTGATTGCTAGCTAAATGCAACAGATCCTTGGCTCAAGCAGAGGCCCTAGTTGATTTTGGAGCCATGTGGCCAGATGGAGATGCAGTTGTGGAAGTCTTTTGGAGGAACTGGCAAGGTGAGTTTGTGCTAGTTCAGAAGAGAGAGAGTGGGTGGGAAGATAGAGTTTCTCTCAGAGTTGTTGCTCCTGACTTGTTTGGGTCCATAGGTGACCCAAAGTATGTGAGTTTTGGAGCATTTATACTAGAGCTGGAGCTGGAGAGGAACATCCCAGATCATGGAGATGAGTGTGTAGCTAGCAGAGCTGTGTGCAGGTTCCTGCAGTTACAGCGCAATTAGCTTGAGTTGTGCAAAACAATGCTTGGGTGTTCTCAGACGTTGTAGTTTGCTTGTTGTGGTGTGCCACAGTTGCCAGCTTGCCATTGTGTGTGCTTGATTGAGTTGCCATTGAAGATCAAGCTTCAAGGTGTGATGATTAGTTGAGTCGCCTCAGAGATGGAGACAACTATGCAGATGGTGGCGCTCACACAGATGGTCTCAGTTATGATCCTTGCAGGCACAGTTGTGTACTTCAGCATGAAGATGTCAGAGCTGCAGAAGTTGCTCATCATGAGGGAGGTGCACTTCAGTGACAAGTTAGATTCTCTGAAGAACAGCTTCTATGAAGCCCTAGCTTTGGGAAAGGTAGATCTTGAGAAAGAAAGTTCTCCATGGCTAGAGCCAGACAAAGATGAAGATGAGCATGCAGGTAGTGAGACAAGTTCATAGCCATAAAGGATGGCAGCCAGCCAGAGAGAACAAATGCAGCTTGAGAGGGGTGTGTGAGGCAGGTTTGCATGAGGTCATTGGCCAGCTTGTGAGGCAGGTTTGCATGAGGTAATTGGCCAGCTTGAGAGTGGAGTTTGAGGCAGGTTGGTAGGAGTTTGAGGCAGTGCATGAGGCAGCTAGCTTGGGAGAGGTGAGCCAAGTGCAATGCCTGCCAGGACTTGGAAAGAGCTGAAGCAGCAAAAGAAGCTGCCACCCAAGGTGGAGCTGAGGACCCCATTGGGAGGGGAAGGGGGTGATCTTAATTAAGTTTAGCGGGTTGGAGTAATTAACTGCAATAGGAGGCTGTATCTTTTAGAGGGGGGCATGCATCAAGACTTTATTGTGAGGGCCCCTGGAATAAAGTCCTGGGCTTGGCTTGGCAGAGAGTTTGGGCAAGCTGTGCAGTTTGGTTTCTGGGGAGAAAGCAACAAGCTTCATGGGATTGTGTGTGAAGTTGGCCAGGTAGTTAGCTAAGAGGTAACTGCATTTAGGAAGTTGGTTCTTTCAGGGGGGGGCCATGCATCAAGACTTTATTGTGAGGGCCCCTGGAATAAAGTCCTGGGCTTAAAATTTGGGGGCTTGAAGTACTACCCCCTTTGTGGGTTTGATGGATGGCAGTTTTTAAAGAAGAGGCATGTAAGAAAACTAGAGTTTGGGCAAGGTGTGCAGTTTGGTTTTTGGGGAGAAAGCAACAAGCTTCACCAGCATCACCTGGGATTGTGTGTGAAGTTGGCTAGGTAGTTAGCCAAGAGGTAACTGCATTTAGGAAGTTGCATTTTTCAGGGGGGGACCATGCATCAAGACTTTATTGTAAGGGCCCCTGGAATAAAGTCTTGGGCTGAAAATTTGGGGGCTTGAAGTACTACCCCCTTTGTGGGTTTGATGGATGGCAGCTTTTAAACAAGAGACATGTAAGAAAATTTGAGTTTGGGCAAGGTCTGCAGTTTGGTTTTTGGGGAGAAAGCAAGAAGCTTCACCAGCATCACCTGGGATTTTGTGTGAAGTTGGCTAGGTAATTAGTTAGCCAAGAGGTAACTGCATTTAGGAAGTTGCATTTTTCAGGGGGGGGGGCATGCATCAAGACTTTATTGTAGGGGCCCCTGGAATAAAGTCTTGGGCTGAAAATTTGGGGGCTTGAAGTACTACCCCCTTTGTGGGTTTGATGGTGGGCAGCTGGAGAGGGGAGTTTGAGGCAGGTTTGCATGAGGTCACTGGTCAGCTTGAGAAGGGTTGGGAGGAGTTTGAGGCAGTGCATGAGGCAGCTAATTAGCTTGGGAGATGTGGTCAGAGACTGAGCCAAGTGCAATGCCTGCCAGGACTTGAAAAGAGTTGAAGCTGCAAAAGAAGCTGCCACCCAAGGTGGAGCTGAGGACCCCATTGGGAGGGGAAGGAGGTGATCTTAATTAAGTTCAGCGGGTTGGAGTAATTAATTAACTGCAATAATTAGGAGGCTGTATCTTTTAGAGGGGGGCACGCATCAAGACTTTATTGTGAGGGCCCCTGGAATAAAGTCTTGGGCTGAAAATTTGGGGGCTTGAAGTACTACCCCCTTTGTGGGTTTGATGGATGGCAGTTTTTAAACAAGAGACATGTAAGAAAACTTGAGTTTGGGCAAGGTGTGCAGTTTGGTTTTTGGGGAGAAAGCAACAAGCTTCACCAGCATCACCTGGGATTGTGTGTGAAGTTGGCTAGGTAGTTAGCCAAGAGGTAACTGCATTTAGGAAGTTGCATCTTTCAGGGGGGGCCATGCATCAAGACTTTATTGTAGAGGGCCCCTGGAATAAAGTCTTGGGCTGAAAATTTGGGGGCTTGAAGTACTACCCCCTTTGTGGGTTTGATGGATGGCAGTTTTTAAACAAGAGACATGTAAGAAAACTTGAGTTTGGGCAAGGTCTGCAGTTTGGATTTTGGGGAGAAAGCAACAAGCTTCACCAGCATCAGCATCACCTGGGATTGTGTGTGAAGTTGGCTAGGTAATTAGTTAGCCAAGAGGTAACTGCATTTAGGAAGTTGCATGTTTCAGGGGGGGGTCCATGCATCAAGACTTTATTATAGGGGCCCCTGGAATAAAGTCTTGGGCTGAAAATTTGGGGGTGAGTAGTACTACCCCCTTTGTGGGTTTGATGGATGGCAGCTTTTAAACAAGAGACATGTAAGAAAACTTGAGTTTGGGCAAGGTGTGCAGTTTGGATTTTGGGGAGAAAGCAAGAAGCTTCACCAGCATCAGCATCACCTGGGGTGTGTGAAAGAGACATGTAAGAGGAAGTTGCAGTTTCAGGGGGGGGTCCATGCATCAAGACTTTATTATAGGGGCCCCTGGAATAAAGTCTTGGGCTGAAAATTTTGGGGTGAGTAGTACTACCCCCTTTGTGGGTTTGATGGATGGCAGCTTTTAAACAAGAGACATGTAAGACAACTTGAGTTTGGGCAAGGTCTGCAGTTTGGATTTTGGGGAGAAAGCATAAAGCTTACCCAGCATCACCTGGGATTGTGTGTGAAGTTGGCTAGGTAGTTAGCCAAGAGGTAACTGCATTTAGGAAGTTGCATTTTTCAGGGGGGGACCATGCATCAAGACTTTATTATAGGGGCCCCTGGAATAAAGTCTTGGGCTGAAAATTTGGGGGTGAGTAGTACTACCCCCTTTGTGGGCTTGATGGATGGCAGCTTTTAAACAAGAGACATGTAAGAAAACTTGAGTTTGGGCAAGGTCTGCAGTTTGGATTTTGGGGAGAAAGCAACAAGCTTCACCAGCATCACCTGGGATTGTGTGTGAAGTTGGCTAGGTAGTTAGCCAAGAGGTAACTGCATTTAGGAAGTTGCATGTTTCAAGGGGGGGCCATGCATCAAGACTTTATTGTAGGGGCCCTTGGAATAAAGTTTTGGGAGTTGAGTTCTAAGTTGGTTTGTCATGCAGGCTGGCATGAGGCATGAAGCATAAAGGTTTGGGATTGCACCTGCAGCTGCCTTTTCACGAGTTCCAGCTCACAGCTAGCAGAGATCACAGCTCAGCTACAGCAGCTTGCCCTCCATAGCACTTTTTAAAGATCAAGTTTTCTGATTTTGTGCAAGTTCAGTCTTCTATGCTAATTTTGTTTTTTTGTTAGCTGGCGCTGCTCAGGTTGGAAGATGAGCATGCTTCAGAAGATGAAGAACATGATGAAGAAGATGATGAAGAAGATGAAGGTGGAGATCTTTGTGGTTTTGGCAGCTCTCATAGGTGGCATAGTTGCAAAGGGAGGCCCAGCTTGAATTAGCACAGCTGTATTCTCTTTGTTTCTTTGCTGACTAATTGGTTAAATCTCAGTTGGTTAGTTGGTGTTTTCCCACATCACTCATTCACTCATTCCAGGAGACACCATGGCAGTTGGCTGAGTGGCAGAGTTTCCCAAAGGTGGAGTTGGTTGCAGCTGCTTTGTGTGAGCTGGTAAGTTTTTCCTCAAGCCCTAAAAAGGAGCTGTTCATAGACAAGTGGAGTTCATTACTGAGATTTCACTCTAGACAGCGAAAGTTAAGCAGCCTTGCAGCCCAGGCTGCAGCATGTGGGGCAGTTGCCTGGGTTTTGGTGAAGATCCAGCAGATGAGCGAGTTGCTCCAGACTATCATGGATAGTTGCTGGATTAGTGCATCAAAGCTCACCTTCTTGGAGGTGAGCAGCTAGGCTTGCTAGGTATTAGCAAATTGTCATTTT
Organism: Effrenium voratum; assembly: GCA_963377175.1. Lineage (NCBI taxonomy): Eukaryota > Dinophyceae > Suessiales > Symbiodiniaceae > Effrenium > Effrenium voratum. The sequence goes on along the minus strand of CAUJNA010003395.1, from coordinate 209,283 downwards.
TGGAAACTAATTAGTTAGTTAAGTTGTGCAAGCTTTCAGTTTTGTTTACTTTGGCACATCCTAGGGGCAGATCGAGATGCAGCCAGCACAGGTGACTTGCTGAGGCACCTGTCACAGACCATAGGTGAGTGGCAGGAGAGTGGCATGGCTTAATTAGTTACATTGAGAGCTTTTTTGAAAAGCTTGGTTGTTATTTTGCTATGTTGCCACAAATTAGCAAAGGTGCATTTTGTTAATCTGGGCAAAGCTGAGGCAAGCTGTGGGAAGGTTCCAGAGCATTCAAGTCAGCTTTGCTGCACTGGAGGACAGCAAAGGTGAAGGAAGGTGGTGCAGAGTTCATGGCAGAGTGGGACTTGATAGTTCGGGCAGCGTGCTTCAAGATCAAAGCTTATGTCTGGGAGCAGAGGTTCATGCGAGCAACTTGAAATGACTTTGGCAAGAGTTTTTGGTAATTAGTCAACTAGTTAGTTAAACTGCAAAGTGATAATCAGTTAATTAACTACTTAAGTAATTAGGTTTCTAATTAGAGCAGTTGCAGACAGTTTGCCAGCAAAGAAGCTAAAGATTTAATCAGGTAATTACAAGATGTGAAAGAGTTTAATCATTTCCAATAGCCTGCCTTTGCTAAGGAGCTGTTCCAGCAAGAGATCGATGAAAAGGAGCTCCAGCTGGAGGAAGAGAGTTTGAAGAACACCATCAGGCCAGAGATCAAGATGGTGCAGTTCAACCCAGTCACCTGGCAAAGTTTTATGTATGTTTTCAGGAAGCTGGTTGCTTTGTTGGGTGAGTTGTTTTTGTCCTGAGTGGCTGCTGACAGGGAGCTGGAGAGGAAGAGCTTGCTGAAAAAGCTGCCCCGTGGTCCACAGCTTGGCAAGAGCTTGAGGGAATTCTTGACAAGATCACGAACCTGAAGTTCCTTGGCACAGGTAACACACCATTTTTAGTTGATTTGTTTATGCAATTGATTTTGTTTGGGTGGGCTTGACATGTTTAATTTGAGCAACGCTTGAGGAGGAAAGTTGAGCACTTTCAGATCATCTCATGGGCCAAGTTGACAAAGATGCCAGATGTGCCAGCAGAGATGACAAGTGGCAAGGTAAAGCAGGAGATTCAAGAGCTTGATGCAAAGGTTAAGTTGATGAAACAAGAAGGCAAGATCAAGGCAGTTTAACCAGATGAGCTGCAAAAGTGCAAGTTGGCCCTGGCTTGTAGTTAGTTGCGCTGGGATAGCATAGTTTGGTTGGTATACAGCTTTGTTTGCAAAGAACAAGTTCCAACTGCAACACAAAGTTTTCTTATCTTAGAATTGCTAGGGCCAGTTGCAAATGCAGCATGCAAAGGTTTTTTTAGTTGGACCAGCCTGGTGCAGGTACAGTTGCAAGTAGAGCTTTCCTTGGCAAGTTGATGGCAGCATCCAGCTAGGTGCTAGGCTGTGCCGTTTTCTGGCTTGGAGCTGCTGGGAGTTTTGCACATGTTGCTAGTTGAGCACGAGTTGGTTGAAAGGTTCAAGCCATTGGAAAGCTCCTGCAGGTATAGTTGAGATGCCCAGCGCTTGGCAAAAAAGCGTGCAGGCTGACAGCTGTATGAAGAGGCAACAGGTATTTGACTAACAGGGTGAGTTTTAGGTTCTGGGGCAGCTGTTAAGAAAAGTAATGAGATTCTGGCACTTGGCAGGACTTGGAGGAAGCTGAAGATGAAGCTGAAGATGAAGCTGAAGCAGAAGGTGGAGCTGAGGCCTGGTGTGAGGCAGGTTTGCATGAGGTCATTGGCCAGCTGGGAGGGTTGGTAGGAGGTTGAGGCAGGTTTGCATGAGGTCATTGGTCAGCTTGAGAAGGGTTGGGAGGAGTTTGAGGCAGTGCATGAGGCAGCTAGTTTGGGAGATGTGGTCAGAGGCTGAGCCAAGTGCAATGCCTGCCAGGACTTGGAAAGAGCTGAAGCTGCAAAAGAAGCTGCCACTCAAGGTAAAGCTGAGGACCCCATTGGGAGGGGAAGGAGGTGATCTTAATTAAGTTTAGCGGGTTGGTGTAGTTAATTAACTGCAATAGGAGGTTGATCTTTTAGAGGGGGGCATGCATCAAGACTTTATTGTGAGGGCCCCTGGAATAAAGTCTTGGGCTGAAAATTTGGGGGCTTGAAGTACTACCCCCTTTGTGGGTTTGATGGATGGCAGTTTTTAAACAAGAGACAGGTAAGAAAACTTGAGTTTGGGCAAGCTGTGCAGTTTGGATTTTGGGGAGAAAGCAACAAGCTTCACCAGCATCAGCATCACTCACCTGGGATTGTGTGTGAAGTTGGCTAGGTAGTTAGCCAAGAGGTAACTGCATTTAGGAAGTTGCATCTTTCAGGTCAGGGGGGGGACCATGCATCAAGACTTTATTATAGGGCCCCTGGAATAAAGTCTTGGGCTTAAAATTTGGGGGCTGAAGTACTACCCCCTTTGTGGGTTTGATGGATGGCAGTTTTTAAACAAGAGACATGTAAGAAAACTTGAGTTTGGGCAAGCTGTGCAGTTTGGTTTTTGGGGAGAAAGCAACAAGCTTCATGGGATTGTGTGTGAAGTTGGCCAGGTAGTTAGCTAAGAGGTAACTGCATTTAGGAAGTTGCTTCTTTTAGGGGGGGCCATGCATCAAGACTTTATTGTGAGGGCCCCTGGAATAAAGTCCTGGGCTTAAAATTTGGGGGCTTGAAGTACTACCCCCTTTGTGGGTTTGATGGATGGCAGTTTTTAAACAAGAGACATGTAAGCTTGAGTTTGGGCAAGGTGTGCAGTTTGGATTTTGGGGAGAAAGCAACAAGCTTCACCAGGGGTTGTGTGTGAAGTTGGCTAGGTAGTTAGCCAAGAGGTAACTGCATTTAGGAAGTTGCTTCTTTCAGGGGGGGGCCATGCATCAAGACTTTATTGTGAGGGCCCCTGGAATAAAGTCCTGGGCTTAAAATTTGGGGGCTTGAAGTACTACCCCCTTTGTGGGTTTGATGGATGGCAGTTTTTAAACAAGAGACATGTAAGAAACCTTGAGTTTGGGCAAGGTGTGCAGTTTGGAGTTTGGGGAGAAAGCAACAAGCTTCACCAGCATCACCTGGGATTGTGTGTGAAGTTGGCTAGGTAGTTAGCCAAGAGGTAACTGCATTTAGGAAGTTGCTTCTTTCAGGGGGGGGCCATGCATCAAGACTTTATTGTGAGGGCCCCTGGAATAAAGTCCTGGGCTTAAAATTTGGGGGCTTGAAGTACTACCCCCTTTGTGGGTTTGATGGATGGCAGTTTTTAAACAAGAGACATGTAAGAAAACTTGAGTTTGGGCAAGGTGTGCAGTTTGGATTTTGGGGAGAAAGCAACAAGCTTCACCAGCATCACCTGGGATTGTGTGTGAAGTTGGCTAGGTAGTTAGCCAAGAGGTAACTGCATTTAGGAAGTTGCATGTTTCAAGGGGGCCATGCATCAAGACTTTATTGTAGGGGCCCCTGGAATAAAGTCTTGGGCTGAAAATTTGGGGGCTTGAAGTACTACCCCCTTTGTGGGTTTGATGGATGGCAGTTTTTAAAGAAGAGACATGTAAGAAAACTTGAGTTTGGGCAAGGTGTGCAGTTTGGATTTTGGGGAGAAAGCAAGAAGCTTCACCAGCATCAGCATCACCTGGGATTGTGTGTGAAGTTGGCTAGGTAGTTAGCCAAGAGGTAACTGCATTTAGGAAGTTGCATTTTTCAGGGGGGGACCATGCATCAAGACTTTATTGTAAGGGCCCCTGGAATAAAGTCTTGGGCTGAAAATTTGGGGGCTTGAAGTACTACCCCCTTTGTGGGTTTGATGGATGGCAGTTTTAAAACAAGAGACATGTAAGAAAACTTGAGTTTGGGCAAGGTCTGCAGTTTGGATTTTGGGGAGAAAGCAACAAGCTTCACCAGCATCAGCGTCACTCACCTGGGATTGTGTGTGAAGTTGGCTAGGTAATTAGCCAAGAGGTAACTGCATTTAGGAAGTTGCATCTTTCAGGTCAGGGGGGGGGGCATGCATCAAGACTTTATTATAGGGGCCCCTGGAATAAAGTCTTGGGATAGGACATGTTGCATACAGCATAATGAGGTAGTAGGTTGTCAAGTTTGAAGCTTGCTGTTGACAGGAAGCAAAGGCACAGGCCATGGAGATCTTAGCAAAAGCACAGGCACAAGCAGATGAGATGTTGAGACAGGCCCAGGAACAAGCTCAGAAGATGATAAGCCAAAGCAGGGCCACTGAGGTCAAGACCCACAGGTCCAACAGTGACAGCTTCAAAACACCAGAAGGAAAGACAACAGCTTACAGAAAGATCAACAGTGGCCCACAGTCTGCGAGTCCAAGCCCAGGCACAGTTGCTGAACAGAGCCCAGCCAGCACTGGCAGCAGTGGCAGGAAGCAGTTCAGCTTGAAGAGGTTTTGGGGGGGAGGTGAAAGCACAGATCACAAGCCAGTCATGGAGCTAGCTTGGGGGTCAAAAAGGCGACAAAAAAGCAAAGCCCAGCTAGAAGCAGAGCAGTTGAAAGCAGAATATGAGCAAAAGCTTGCAAGTATAAAACCACAGCATGAACAAGATGAAGGTTACACAGCTTGGATCCAGAAAAGAAGAAAGCTTGGAGGAAGACCAAGAGCTGAAGAGCAAACAGTTTTGCAGGAGCACAGAGGACTCTTAGGAGGCAAGAAAAGCAACAGGAGACAAGTTGCAGAGCCACCTAGAAAAAGGGAGATGACTGCTCAAGAGAAGCTGGAGATTGCAAACTTCATAGAGGAACAGAAGCAGAGCTGTGCTGATGAGGGTGAGCTCTACCAGATAGCTTCTCAAAAGTACGGACTAGACAAAAGGAGGCTGAGAGATATGCATGCAAGAATGGCAGAGTGGCATACCCTCACAACGAAGTTGGGAGTTGGAACTCAGGGAGGAGCCAAGAGAGGTAGCAAAGCAAAGAGAATCAGGAGCAGGCGAGGTATCAGAGCTTTGGGAGGAGGAAGAAAGAATGACTTTGCAGAGGAGATTGAGAAGCTGGGAAAGTGGCTATCTGAAGAGAGGAGCAATGGCCACAACATCAGCAAGAGAGAGGTCAGGGAAGAGTTCTACTGTCTCCTAGTTGCAAGGTCTGAAAGATGCTTGGTGCAAGCTCAACAAAGCACAGATGAGCTTCAGAAGAAGTTGTGGGAGCTTGAAGCAGCAAAGTCACTGGAGAGGAAGAAGAAGTTGCAGAACAGCAAGAGCTATGCACAGAGTTACACAGATGACCTCTTGAAGTGGATGGGGGCAAAGTTCATGTCCAAGGAGCAGACCACCCCACTAGCTCCATTGGAGCAAAAGGTGCGAGCACAGCTGAGCTTCCAATCCATAGATCACAAGCTGTGGCTCATGGGAGCAGCTCCCAAAGAAGAGCTACAGTCAGCTCAGATAGTCTCAGATGTTGACCAGGTGATATCAAACCGGCACAGATTGTGCATAGGCATGTCAGATCAAGTTCCTCTGTGGGCCAAAAGTCCCTCCACCAGAGTTGTGTTTGCAAAGGAAGATCTGCAAGGAGTTGGGGCTGAGGTGAGGAGGGAGTTCAACACTTGCAGGGAAGAGCTGAAGGCTGCACAGGAAGCTTGGAAAGAAGGTGGCTTGCAGTTGGTCACAGGTACAGATGGAGGTGAGTCAGCTGGCAAACGTGTTGCTGGCAGCAGAGTTTTGAAGGGAGACAGCGCTGCTGAGAAGTTTCGCATAACCTATGAGGCCAGGCAGAGGGTGACCAACATAGCTAACAAAGAGGAGCTGCAAGGACAGGTGCTTCCTGGACTGTTGGTTTTCCCTGGAAAGCACAACAGATTGAGCAATGTAGATGAGAATTGCAAGTACAAGAGAACAGAGAAGTTTGAAGTGAAAGGTGTGGAGGTGGAGCACCAAGCTGGACAGAAGTGCAGAGGCTTAGCTTGGGCAGTTGAGCTGAGGAAGCAGTTTCCAAAAGAGTTTGAAGAGGTGGAGATCATGACACAGCCCAGTTCCAACTGCGATGGAGTTTTGCTAGCATGGATAGTTGAAGAGCAATGTGAAGAAGAGATTTGCAGCTTGTGGATCAGAGATTGCTTCAGTGCAGTTTTCCAGGAACAAGTTGTGCAAAGGCAGTTCACAGGTTGCCAAGCAAGCGCGCAGATCCTGGGGAAGATGACACAGCAGCTTCAGTTGACAGATACTGATTTTGCCAAGAGCTTCAAAGCTAGTTTCAGAAAGCAGCTTGAGGAGCAAAGATTAGCAGCTAAGAAAGGTGGCACAGAGTACAAGATTGGCTACAAAGAGATCATCCTTGCCACAGTTGGAGCTCAGAGAGATGCAGTTCAAAGACAGGTTGACAAAGATTGGATTGTGGGTGGGAGTGTGAGGAATGGCCTAATAGCTTTCAAAGCTTCACCAGAGGAAGGAAAGCTTGTGCCCTTTCTGGATGAAAGTTGGGCCAAAGAAAGAGGTCTGGCACAGGGGTCAAAGAGAATTCCCAACAGTTGGCTGGAGCCGAGGTTCAGCTGGGTCAAAGATGGAATTCCACTGCCTGCAGATTTTGCCCTGAGTTGCAGTGCCACACAGGTGGCTGACTTGATAGAGTGGAGCTACAAGAACCCAAGTGCAGAAGATGAAGATGGAGATGCAGATGGAGGTGGAGACACCCTTGACATATCCAATGAAGATGAGATAGCAACAGAGCTGCAAGTTCCACTTTGGAACAGTTTGTTCCTGAGGATGAGCCCAGATTTGAGAAGAGCTCACATCAGAAGGAAAGCTCAGCAAGATAGTTGGCAAGAGCTTGTCAAGTTGGCAATCGCCAAGGCAAAGATGAAAGCTGCCAGGCAAGCTGCAAGGAAAGCTGCTTTAAGGCTGAGTTTTGCAGAGATCAGGAACAAGCTGGCAAAGATGTCAAAGCGAGAAGCCATGGCAGACATAGTTCCAGTTGCACAAGCAAAGGCCAAGGCAAAGGGGAAGCTCAAGCCTTCAGCAAAGTTGAAGCTCTCTTTGGTCCTCAAAGCTTCTTGCAAAGCAAAGCCAAGTGTGAAGGAGAAAGGTAGCCTTGTAAAGAAAGAGTTAGCCAAGAACAGCAAGAAAAGCGCCAAGGACAAAGCTTTGCTGCTAGCCTTGAAAGATGATAAAAAAGCAGAAGTTGTGAAGAAGGCAGAGGCTGCAAAGGCTGCAGCAGAGCCAGTTGAGGACCTGCAGTTGCATTTCAAGAAAGGAGAGGAGTTGAGAGTTGTGAAGGAAGAAGCAGGTGCCTTGCAGTATGGCAAAGAAGGCAGCTTTCAAAATGCACATCCAGATGGCAAAGCTTCAATCTTCACAGATCATGGTGTGTTGAGTTGCCAGCTGCAGCACTTGGAGTTGAAAGGCAGTTCCTGGAAGAAGGCAGCTGTGTGGAAGCAGTTCACACAGCTTGGCAGGTTGAAAAAGCAGGAGTTCCTGCAGCTTTCAGGTTGCCTGCCAGCTCTGGGAGTTGAAGCAGAAGCAGTTGTGCCACAGCCACCAAAGATGAACCTGCTGGAGGGTAGCCACATAGCTTTGAGCTGGCACCTGCTCAGATGGCAGTTCTCAGGCCATGAGTTTTTGGAGAGCTGCCAGCTTGTGGATGCAGAGTGCACCTACAAGATTGACAAAGAAGAAAGGTGGAAAGAAGAGATTCAGAAGCTGGCAAGCAACAAGATGCACATTTTTGTGCCAGTTCTGGGCAGCCCAGCTCACTGGGCCTTGCTAGTTGGCCACAGGTCCAGTCCAGATGCAGCCTGGCAGTTCTGTTACAGAGACACCTTGGCAGATGAGCATGCAGATTGCAAGCACAAGGCAGCAATAGCAATGCAAGCCCTGACAGCTGCCTCAGAGTTGCCAGAAGTGCCAGCCAGGTGCAACAGCTGCAGGCAAACAGCCTCAGAAAGTGGCCAGCTAGTTCTGTCTTACATTGAGGCAGAGCTGGCAGAGCTAGCTTCAGAAGGCCCAGCTTCCAGAGGCTGGCCAGGTGTGCTGGCCCAGAGCTGGGACAAGAGGTTGGAAGCACTGTACAAGCAGTTGCAGCTAGAAGTTGAGAAAGTTCATGCAGAAGTGGCCAAAGCAAAAGAAAGGGAAAAGAAGCTTGAAGAGCAGCAGGAGCAAAGAAGAATGAAAGCCTTGGAGATGCTTGCCAAGGCAAAAGATCAGAACTCCAAGACAGCTCAAGCAGCAAAGGCAGCTTTTGAGCAGAACTCACAGTATTTCACCCACAAAGATTTGAGCCCAGATGCCAGAGAGGCAGTTTGGAGAGCCAAAGCTGCACTTTTCAGGTGCTCAAAGTGCAGGTACACAGCCTGCCTAGCTTGCTGCCCAGAGAAAGCTTTGAGCTACTGGGTGAGGAAAGAAGCAGGTGCCAAGAGCAAGGTGCCAAAGATCCAAGGACCAGGGGTGGCTATCTCTCCTCTCCTTCCTGTCCTTTCTCTCTTTCTCTCTTCTTTTTTGTGAATTTTTTGTGACTTTTTTGTGACTTTTTTTTTCATGGGTGGGCAGGGGCTTGTCTTTAATCCAGGTGCTTTTACTAATTATTTTGGGCCCCGAGAAGTCTTTATTACGCGTGCATTTTTTAATCCCATTTGGACATTAGTCAACATATTTAAATTACTGTGTAAAGTTGTATTATCACTAAAATTAATAGCACCTGCTACTGATTGAGCGTTAGTATCTATTTTATCTAACTTTTGACCTAATGATGTATCCTGTGAATTATTACTAGTAATTATTGAATTAATTGTATTTGTATTTCCCGTTATTAATCCACTTAATCCATCTGATTGTAAAACATATCTAGCATCAGAACCTGCTATATCTAAAATAGACGAACACGAAAATAAACCAGATACTTGTAAATTACTTAATATTGTAGTATTATGATTTAATATTATTTTATCATTTTGAAGAGTTGAAGAATTATTAATTTCTACATCTCCAAAACCTCTTTGATTTAAAAACATAGTTGCTCCACTTAAATTTCCTTAAACATAAGTATCAATATAATTATTGTATAACTCATGATAATAATTATAATTTCCAAATTCTGCTATTTTGAAAGTTGAAGTAGTTGTTATATTATGTATTAATGTATTATTTAATATTGATGTATTTAATTTTTCTGATAATAAATTATTAGTCGTTATTTTATTATAATAATCTGCTTCATTAAGTGAACCATATGGCTGAAATATGTGAATTTACTGTACTATTTAATCCTGTTATTAAATTTGAATTAGAACTAATATTATTAAAATTAGTTGTTATAGTAGAATTCAAATTATTTATTAAATTAGTATTTGAAGAAATTATTAAGATTTGTATTTATTAAATTAGTATTTGAAGAAATATTATTAAAATTAGTTGTCATAGTAGAATTTAAATTATTTATTAAATTTGTATTTGATGAAATATTGTTAAAATTTGTATTTGAAGTGATTGTCAGATTACCTATTAAAATTAGTATTAGAACTAATATTATTTGATAATACATTAATTTCTGTTTTGTTATATGTTTCAGTTATATCATAAAAATTAGCATTTATCTGCTCCTTTGTGTAGGTGTCTGCTTGGTCTGCTTTACTATCTAATTCTGTTTGAATGTCGGATTTACTCGCGTAAAGGTCTTCTATATCATTGACTGCTCCATCTTTTACTTGTCTAACTCTATTTGCTGTGATATCAAAGATATTCATTAAGTGTTTGCTCATAATATTATATTATTAATTAGAAAATTAATAATATCATATGTTTTATTTAATCATAAAATGTTACAGAATTTGAACGGAATTCAAGTATACATTCGTGCACCATATGAATGTACATCCGTGTCGGCATAAACTTACTACTATATAAAGTAGTTCCATCAAGTGGTTTAATTTTGACTACCATATTTGAATTATTTTTAAGGTTCATTCCAGTATATGCGGCTGGGTCATAATATCCAACATCAACAGCACTACCTTGATGTGCTAATGGATGATATAGCGAGTTGTATTCTTTAAGAATTTCACCAAAGCCTCCTACATAACCTTTACTTGTTGTATTAGAAAATGAAATGAACATTTTATTTAGTTTAGATACATTCCTTACGATAGTTGTAAATATTTCAGTCTCTGATGATGTGGTTTGTTCTTCCATTGTTTCAGTTTCAAATGTAATTGGAAGCGAACCAGTTTCTAAAATTTTGAATATTCGGCATATAAACTATCATCAAGAGAATAAACATTTGCTTTGAAAACCGGCTTTTTTATTGCCCATTTGTTAGAAGTATTTGTAGCAGTGAAAACAGAGGTGGCGCCTTGTGCAATAATTGGTGATGTAGCATCATTCACTAAATATAATTCTACGGTTATAGGACAGTAAGATAGCGGTATCCAGTTTTCACAAGATTTAAAGCATTTCAAATTCATATCACAAAATACATTTGCGCTTTTACCTTTCGCAATGCCTCTTTTATTATCTTCCGTGACTTGTCTCGTGACTCTTGCAACATTATTAGCGCTTGGGGGCGTTGCTAATTGAGTATAAGTTAGAAATCTAACATCGTTATTATTAAACGAATTTCCAAAACCTAAAACTTCATCTACTCGCTTTGCTTCTGATGTTTTCAGTAAATCTTTCATAGCATCGGCGCGAGATGTAGAATTCAAATCACATACTATTACATCCCCCATCATCACTCTCACTCTTGAAAAGAAAGCACCAGCGGATATAGGGCGTAGTTCAGCATTAGCATTTGAACTGTCGTCAGTATTCTCCAATGTAAATCCTAATAATAGTGTAGGAAGTGAAATCCATTGATTTGGTGGTCCAGTAATGTTAAATCTAATTACAGAATTTGTATCAGCGGTATAGGTAGAAACCGATGAAGGATAAAAGTTTTTACATTCTTTTGAACGGACATAAGAACCGCCATCTTTTAATTTAAAGCGAAGGTTCTTCTCTACGAGTACATCTTCAATGTCTAATGTTTCCATCTTTATATATTTAATAATAGAAAATAATATATTATTCTATTATTAAATTAATTTATTTTAAAGTGTGAATAATCTATAACTTCTTTTTTAGAATTTCTATTTAATAGTTTTTTAGACTTATTTTTAATATTATTATGTTCAACCTTATAATGAGGTTCGTCTTCTACAATCTTTTTAATGTCATCATAACTGACTTTATTTTTAGGATTTATAGTTTTTTTTTAATCATTATTAGGCATTCTTATATAATAATTTATATAAATAATTACATCACAAGTTTAACCGGGTCTTCACCTACAGTTGGTTCTTTTCCTTGGTCTTGAAAATTTGTATATTGATGATTTGTTAAGGGGTTATAAGTATTGGTTCGTGTTTGAATACTACCTTGGTCTAAAATACTAATCACATCTCCACCACTTCTAAAATTAGCATAACTATCATCACTTTTAGATGACATTGAAACAAAAGGAGCGCCGTAAGTTGTCAAACAAATATTTCTATCAGGGTTATTTTGTAAATATTTTGATGATGCTGATGCTCCAAGACTATGACTAATAACTTCACTAATATTGTGGTTTTCATCAAGTATATCACTAATATCTCTATACCTTTGACTGTATGAACTTAAACCAAATGGAATTGTAATATCACTTAAAATATCATTAATATTTGATTTAATATTATTCTTGCCAAATGTCCCAGCAACATATAGTTTATTGCCATCAACAAAGAAACCTTTACCATTTGTATATGCTTTGTTTAATCCTTCTGTGTCAGATAAATTATTATTATATTTAGGTTTGAATAATGATTTTTCTTGTTGAATTTCATTAATTATTTTTCTATACATTTCACTATGACCTTGATGAAGTGGATTGTATGATTTTAATTTTCCTTCTTTTAAATAATATTTATATTTCATTATATTAAATTCTAATATTTTTTATCTAATTAATTAATATAACTATGGCAATATTTAGAAAAATATACATTGATACACGACATAGAAATCTAAACGAAAGTGTGAGCACTTCTGACTTTGTTATAGATTTACCAGAAACACAAGAAACAGGAGCAAAGACAAAACTATACGTCCACGAATTATCACTACCTAATACTATTTATCCTATTGAAGAAAATGTAAATAATAGATTATATTTAACATTAGGAGGAATATTAACAGGAGCGCCAGTATATTATTTTATTGTAGCACCAGATAAAGGTAGTTATGTAGGCAGTGAATTAGCAACCGAATTACAAAATAAATTGAATACTGCTACCAATGGAACTGATGGAAATAGTGACTTTTTTAGTTGTAGTTATTCATTAAAAACAAATACTATAACTATAACTGTTAATTATGTTTCTTACTTTTTCGTAATTCATACAGATAAAGAATTGCAAACTAACTACGGTTTTAGTATTGATTATGACAGAAGCCACACAATGTCTATTAACAATGTTTTAGGAAACACTGTTGAAAAAATCAATTTTGCGCCTGACCCTTTCGTTAGTGGTTTTGTTAATTTATTACCAATCAAAAATATTTACTTAACCAGTGATAGTTTAACTAATGGCAACCAACTAGCACCTTACGGAGTTGCCCGTGTACTAAAGAAAATTCCTATTACTGCTGGATTTGGAAATGTAATCTATGATAATGATATTTTAATGAATGACGCTAATGATGTTTCAATGAGACATTTGCGTCGTCTTCATTTTACATATGTTGATGCTTATGGAAAAACTGTAGATTTACACGGAGCGGACAGTAGTTTTAGTTTAACATTTGTTGAGACTTAATAATTCATCATAAAAATAATTATATAATATAAATATGAGTAAAATAGAGGTGGTAGATGTTGTTAGTGAAAATAACGAAGCAGTAGAAGAGGTTAAACCTGTTGAGAATAATGAAGTAGTTGAAGAAGTTAAACCTGTTGAGAATACTGATTTAGTTGAAGAAGTTAAACCTGTTGAGAATAATGAAGTAGTTGAAAAAGAATTTACTGTTAAAAAACAAATGAAGGAGAAAATGAACTGTCCTACTTGTGGAACTTTAATGACTGCTTACAACTATAAGTATAAACACGCTTGCCGAGGAGTGAAGAAGGGCACTAATAAAGTTATAGATTTGAATAAACCCATTAGAAAAAAGGTCATCAATCCAGTCCAAGCAGAAGAATTCAAAGAAGATGTTCATAACAGAGTAAAAAGCGATATTCCAAAAGTGGATGAACAAGAAATAGAAAGAAGAGTTGAAGAACGATTGAAAAAACATTTAGAAACAACTGCTAATAAAGTATTTGAAACTGCAAAAGACCGTTACAATAATATGAAGGTAGAGCGAGATAATAAAAATAAACAGAAAATTAATAATTTAGCAAGTAAAATTATTTAATCTAATTATTGTTATATAATGATTATTGATAAGAAACAATTGCTTATGCGTCGTAGAGAAATTTATGACAACGTTGTAAATAGAATAACAGAACCGCAAAATAAAGACAAGCCGAATATCAGTGATGTTATTGATAGAAAAGCAGTTTTTGAAGCAAACAAACCAAAAAAGAAGAATAAACATAAATCAACTCAACATTACTATTATGAAGGAGACAACAAGGCACATCAACCTAATTACACATATTTGAAAGAATTACAAGAACAATTAGAACGTCATAGCGCTAAAAAAGATTATGCTGTATTTCAAAATCAAAGAAGATATATGGAAGAATCACAGGCGTATTTTAATGAAATTCAAAGGTTGGAAGGTGAAAAATTGCGACATCATCCATCAAGTGAAACAGGTAAATCCTATTCAGAAATGATTAATAAGAAAAAAGGAACAATCACTCAATTAAGACAAAATTTTAATTTTGAATAAATTAATTAAACTATATTAGATTAATAAATTATAGTCTAATTAATTTTATATACTAATGAGATTAGACAATGGCCAGATGAAAACACTAAAATCTCAATTAAGATTAAGACCGTCTTATAATGAACTGATAAAGGAAACTACAAAGGAAGAATATAAAAATAAGAATATAAGAGATGTAATAGACAGAAACGCTTATTATTTTCGTGATAGTCCATTAGGAACAGTGTATGGTAATAATACAGTAGATTTGAGACAACAACACTTTCAAAAAATGTTAGATGGGGAAAATCAAACAGAACATTTTGATATATCGAGAGACGATGAAATGGATGATTTAAGAGAAGGAGCAATGCAAACACTAGCTACCACAATGGACGCTGCCGAGGAACAACACGAACAGCAAATTAGTCAAGTTTCAAAAAGAGTTAGTAGCAAACAAATAGCAGACCTACACGAACGAGCACAACGAGCAAGACAATTAGAAGGACAAGAGGGGAGAAGACCAAGTATCCAGTCAATGATGACCGCAAAATCAAACGACTCTGAAGACTTACCACCGCTGGAAGAGATAACCACTGAAAGAATGACAGCAGAAGCCGCATCAAAATAATATGTTAAAGGCCTTGGAAATCGTCAATCGAAAGATGTAGCCAGGAAAGTGGCATCATCATTTGTCAAACAAATTACTGAAAATAAAGCAAAAGAGTTGGAAGAAAGAAGAGAACAAACAAGGGACAGCGCTGACAGTTCATCCACAGTCCAACAAAGACAAACAAGAACACATAAGGAAACCATTGACTATTCAACTGATATAAACCATTGGAGAGGAAGCACAGTAAAAGAAGAAGACTTATTATTTCAATTACATTTAAGAGGAGCAGGACTTACCGAAGAACAGGAACTACAATATTCAAACACAAAGAAAAAGGGCAAAGGAAAAAAGGAAACAGGTAGAACTTATTTAGTTGGACTGGTGGAGAAACTCATAAACAGTGGAAAATGGACGACGAAAGTAAATGATGAATTGCTAAGAAAAATAATGGAAGATTGGAGAGTTATGAAAGGAAAGGTAAAGCAACAAAGGGTTAAATAAATCATTTATATAGTTTATCAATAATTATATAAAATGATTAAAAACCGCAAGCATGAGTTAAGGAAACGCCCTACTTATGATGAAATGCTTAAACAAGCAATCACAAGCAAAATGAAAACAACAGTTATATTGAAGAAATACAAAAAAGATATGTTATTGAATAATTTTGATTTTGATAAAATGGATTTAATGAATTATAAAAATAAAGAAAGATATATGAACGCATAAGTTATGATGGCAGACAAGGCAACACAAACGCTTAACAAATAAAACAAGGCAACACAAACAGACCTACCAAATGATAAAGAGACACAAACTTATAATTTTGAAGACATGACAAAACTATTAGGCGGTTCTTCAAAGAGTTTCAAAAGCAAATTGATAACCAAGGCTGAAGCAGAAGCAGAAGCATTTACATATGACCCTGATTTATATGATGATGACGATGATGATGATGACAAAAAAGATGATGACATTGATAAATATAGAAAGAAATTGTTTATTTTGATGAGGATTATATAATTTATGATGAGGTCAGGTTTTAGTATAGGACAAATAGTAGCACATTTAACATGCCACACTACAATAACCACAATTCAAGGTTCAGAGTTATTAGTTAATTTAACAATGAATTCATTAGTAACATCATACGATATAGCAACTGCTATAATGAATTGGTTGAATACAAATGTTAGTGAAGAAGTTGATTTAAACACAGAACCACCTGTTAGTGTTCATAGTTCTCCACCTATCACTGTTAATAGTTCTTCAACACATACTGTTCATTCATCATCGTCAGAAGAAAATGTTAATTATGAAATAGCTCCACCTACTGACATCCCTGTTCCTACTGATGCTGAAAGTGAAGATGAAGATAAGGATAAAGATAAGAATAAAGAAAAAACAATAAAATAATAATAATACAACAATCCTAATAATAAAAATAAAATAACAATAATAATAATAAAAGTAATAATAATAAAATAAAAGTCTAATTGGAGGAATATAATAATAATAAGAAAATAAAATAATAATAATAAAAATAAGAATAAGAAAAAGAAGAATTTGTACAAATGCCTTAAAGAAATAACGACTTTATTATATAAGATAAATGCCATTCTATAGCAGACACTCAGATGATGGAAGCGATAGATTGTTAGGAGGAATACATGATGAAGATGATTATAATGACTTTATGATTTTTTTTGAATAGTAGTTTTGCTGATGACATTGAAAGACATTATAAAAGTTCAGATGCTGATGTGTTGCCAAGTCCTACTGATAGCGAAGAAACAAAAGAAAATAAAGAGAAACAATATCAAACGGATTATCATAAAAAAATACTTTCAAGAAAAACTTAATAAACCTTATACATGTAATATTTGTGGGAAATCAATGGCCAACAGTTCTAACAAATCAAGACATGAGAAAAGTAAAAAGTGTCAGAGTGCTAAACATAAAGTCTAATTGGATAA
Organism: Effrenium voratum; assembly: GCA_963377175.1. Classification (NCBI taxonomy): domain Eukaryota; class Dinophyceae; order Suessiales; family Symbiodiniaceae; genus Effrenium; species Effrenium voratum. The sequence goes on along the minus strand of CAUJNA010003395.1, from coordinate 192,856 downwards.
TATTAATTTAATTTTAATTTAATTAATATAATCCAATTTCAATATATGAGTAAACTAAGTAATGAGGAGATAATGAGCAATCTGTATTATGACCTTGAGACAGGATATGGTTCTAAACAAAGCTTATACAATCAAGCAAAAGAGAAAGGAGCAAGTGCAACATTAGAAGAAGTGGCAAAGTGGTTGAAGAAGCAACCTAACAAGCAAGTAAAACCGTATCAGAATTATAACAGTTTCTTAGTGCCTTATGCCAGAGCAGAATTTCAAATAGATATTATGGATATGAAAATATTTAAGAAAGAAGATGAAGAACGCTATGCATTGATTGTAATAGATGCTTTCAGTAAATTAGGTTTTGTGTATCCAATGTTTCAAAGAGACAGTCCAAATGTTTTGAAAGGGTTGAAAGAAGCATTTAAAGTTATGGGCGAGCCTGTGGAAATCTTTTCTGATGATGATGGAGCATTTAAAGCAGAAGTAAAGAAATATTTAGATGATTTAGGTATAGTACATAAAACAACGCTAACACATGCCAATATTGTGGAGAGATTTATTAGAACGATGAAAAAAGGAATAGGAGACAGAATACACTTTACTAAAGGTAGATGGACTGATATGTTGAAACCTACATTGAAGAAATATAATAGCGCTATTCACTCATCAACTGGAATGAAACCAAGTGAAGCGCATGATGATGACAACAGAGCAAATGTAAAAGCAAACCTTACACTGAAGCAAAAGCATATGAGAAAATACCCTAAATTATCAGTTTCGGACACAGTGAAAATATACCAAAAAGGAAAAGGTAATTATACATCGAGGAAAGAAACCAACCCAAAGTGGACAGAAAGGAAATACAAAATAGAAAGGATAGAAAAAGATATGACACTTCAAACTTACTATGTATTAGAAGGTTTGAAGAGACATTATTTGCGCCATGAATTATTGTTAATTGAAAATTAGAAATAATAATTTATACTAATCTTTGATATAGTTGTTTAGTTCTTAGAATTTTGTGACTTTAAAAAAGACTTAAAGAGAAAACCATAAATTAAATTATATAGTTAATAATATGAATAGAGATTTACCGCCAGATGAAAATACTAAAATAGTTAAGTATCTTCTTAAAGAACATGTAGGAGAATACAAAGTAAATAATAAAGGTAAAAAACTTAAAACCATAATTATAGGAAACAACCAGTATAGATATAATCCAGAAAAACCAATAAGCAATAGATTGAGTAATAGACTTGAAGCAGTAAAGACAACTAATGACTACAAAGCAAATCAAATCAGAGAAAGAGTAGGAGCAAGAACGGTTTTAAAACATGCTATTAAGAAAAAAGCAGTAATAACAGAAGAAAGAAGCGCCTTTAGAGCATATGCCAACGCCTACACAATTTCAAACATTCATTTAAAAGAGTTGAACGGATTGACTAATTTTAATTATCAATTTGACAAACTTAATGAATACTTGAAAGAGAATAGAGGAATGAAACTTAATGCTACAATAAATATGAAAGTTATGAACTTATTTGATGAGGAGAGAAACGTAACAGTTAGGACAAGGTCGTACACTATTGTAAATGAAGAGGATTTAAGGAATGCTTTGAAAAGAATGAGGCCTGATGTTGAAACAAGAATTTTAGATATGGCTTTGTATCAGTCAGGATTAATAATTAGCAATATTAATAATATTCATATCATGTATAATAAATATAATCCGACTAGAGCAGGTAAATATATCGAACTTCCAGAATGGATTAAAAAGAAAAAGGCATGTATCAATATTAAAAATCAAGATGACAAGTGTTTTAAATATTCTATTGAGTGTGGATATTGTAAAATTTGTGATAAAGCACACCCTGAAAAGATGTTTCATTACAAGAAGATAGAAAGTGATTTGATTTTTGATGGTGTGAGTTTTCCTGCTAATAATAATGATATAGATATATTTGAAGAAAATACATCAATATCCGTTAATGTTTATGAAATTGATGATAATGAACAAATTGTTATTAGTAGAAAATTGAAAAATAAAGATGCTTCTTTTCATTTTGATATGTTAAGAGTTGATGATGAGGATTGCAGTCATTATGCCTATATAAAAAGTTTGAGCAGACTTATTAATAATCAAAAAAGTAATCATAATGGCAAGTCCTATTTTTGTAAATATTGTAATCATGGATTTGGAAATGAAGAATTATTAAATAAACATTATGATAGTGGATGTATGGAAGTTGAAGGACAACAGATAGTAATGCCTAAGCCTTATGAGAAAGTTAGTTTTAAGCATCACTTCAAAAAGTTAAGATGTCCTTTTGTTGTATATGCTGATTTTGAATGTTTGACAGAGGAACTGAAAAAACCTGATGAACATGAAGATAAAATCACTTTTTCTTATCAAGAGCATAAACCATGTGGTTTTATGCTTAATATGGTTAATGCTGTTGATAATACAAATTATGAATTTATGTATCGTGGTAAAGATGCTGTTGATGTGTTTTGTCAAAAACTTAATGAGATTAGGGCAGAAGTAAAGGAGAAGATGGGAGAAAACGAAAAAATAGACATGACCGATGAAGACAAAGAAGATTTTAAACATGCTAAAAAACTGCTTTATTTGTGGGGATAAGTTTAGAATGAACTACAAGAATGCCAAGGAAGCGGAGAAATACAAAAAAGGTAGAGACCATTGTCATTTTACAGGTAAGTATAGAGGTTGTGCTCATAATGTTTGTAATCTTAATTTTTGTAATATATATTTTAAAATTCCTGTATTCTTCCATAACATGAAAATTATGACGGTCATTTAATTATTCAAAATGCTGATAAATTAAGTAACAACAGTAAAATAGGTGTCATCGCTCAGAACAGTGAAACAAATATTAATATCAGTTTTGAAAGTTTGAGTGTTAAAGACACTTTTGGGTTTTTAACTGCTTCATTAGATAAGTTAGTTTCAATGAGTAAGTATGATAATACAGATGAAGAAGATAAAAGTAAATGGTTATTGCGTGAAAACTGGAAAGATAATTTTAGGTTCAGTAGTAAAAATGATGTGATTAAGAGTGAGAAATGTCTAGATTTGTTGACTGATAAAGGTGTTTATCCTTATGACTACATGAATTCATTTGATAAATTTGATGATGAGCAATTACCGAGTAAGGATGATTTTTATAGTCAGTTGAGTGAAGAAGGTATAAGTGTTAACGACTATGAAAGGGCAAAAATTATATGGAAGCATTTCGACATTAAGAATATGGGTGAATACCATGATTTATATTTGAAAACTGATGTATTATTATTGACTGACATTTTCGAAAATTTTAGAGATGTGTGTATGAAATATTATGGATTGGACCCTGCTTATTATTATACATTGCCTAACTTTGCTTTTGATGCTATGCTTAAAATGACTGGTGTAGAGATTGATTTAATATATGACCAAGAAATGTATGAAATGATAGAAGCGGGACTTAGAGGAGGGATGTGTATGGTTTCTACTAAAAAAGTTGAAGCAAATAATAAATACATGGGAGAAGATTATGATAAAAAGAAAGAAAGTAGTTATATTAACTATTTAGACGCTAATAATTTGTATGGGTTAAGCATGATACAAAAACTGCCATATAAAAATCTAAAATGGGATGATACATTAAAAGAAGAAGACATTATTAATTACAAAAATAATAATATTGGATATATTCTAGAAGTGGATTTAGAATATCCTAAAGAATTACACGATTTACACAATGACTATCCAATGGCACCTGAGGTTATGAATGTTAAAGCCAACATGCTGTCAGATAAACAAATTGAAATTTATGAATTTTTAAATCATAAAAAACCTACGGATGAGAAAACAAATAAACTAGTATTGAATTTAAATGATAAAAACAATATGTAATCCATATAAGAACCTTACAATTTTATTTGAAGCAGGGGTTAAAACTTAAGAAAATTCATAGAGCAATTAAATTTGAACAAAAAGAAGTTTTAAAACCGTACATTGAGTTTAATACAGAGAAGAGGAAGAATGCTAGAAATGATTTTGAGAAAGATGTTTATAAATTGATGAACAATGCCATATTTGGAAAAACAATGGAGGATAAGCGAAAACATTTAGACTTTGAAGTTGTGAGTGATGAAACTAGATATATGAAGTGTGTAAGTAATCCTAACTTCAAACATAGTCATATCATTAATGAGAATTTGGCTGGAGTTGAAAAGCAATATACAAAGTTGAAACTAGACAAACCTATATTTATTGGGATGAGTATTTTAGATTTGAGTAAGCAACACATGTATAATTTTTATTATGACTTTATGAAACCTAAATATGGAGATAATATTAAAATGGTATATACTGATACTGATAGTTTTGTATTTCATACTAAAACCAATGACATTTACGAAGACCTGAATACAATTAAAAAATAAATATATTTTTCAGATTATCCTAAGGAACATAAATGTTATGATGAGAATAACAAGAAAGTATTAGGTAAATTTAAGGATGAATTAAAAAGTAAAATAATAACAGGGTTTATAGCCCTTCGTCCTAAATGCTACGCTTACTCAGTTTATGGTGATGAAATAGAATATAAGAAATGTAAGGGCATAGCAAAAGGCACAGTAAGACGTCAAATGAAATATGAAGAGTTTGAGACGGTTTTAAAAACTAATGAGGTTATACATAAGTCATTTAATAGTATTAGAAGTAAAAAACACATAATTTTTAGTATAACAACTAAAAAAATGCTCTTAGTAGTTATGAAAACAAAAAATATTGGATAAATAATATAAACTCACTTGCTTACGGCCATTATAAAATAAATTCTTTGAAACCGACTTAAAAATATTGACTTAATATATTAAGATAGAAATGAGTGATACAGAAAGTGAATATGGTGAATATAGTGATGTAGAAAGTGTGTATAGTGAATTTAGTGATACTGTCCATGAAGATATTGATGTTAAAAATATATTGAAACAAAAGTTTATGAATTACAAATGTAAAGACTGTGAGATGCTAAAGTTAACAATTCAACAGGGTTTTATAGATGGTGTTAGTAATGATATTTGTCAATATATGATATGCGCTAATTGTAATAGAATTATAAACAAAATTGATTATATGAATAACGCAGATTTTGATACTAGAAATGCTGAAACTCTTGATGATGATTTAGAAATATTTGTGTTTATTGAAATGAATAGGTTCTATACTGAAAAAGAATATGATAATGTATTGAATAATGGATATGTGGATGGTTTTATTTATAAGTATTATAGAATGGTAAAAAGATTATACAATATGTCTTTTAGCATTAAACTTTTAAAATACGAAGCATTGAATGATAATGGCTTTGATTTTTTAAATGAGTTTATAAGTTATAAGTATAAAGCTCTTGAACTTAGATATACGGCAAGACTTGCAATTAGTGTATTGAAGGCGTTTGTAAAAGAAATAGGAAATAATATTTATAATCGAAAAACAGCTGATAAAATAGTGAAACGAATTGAAAGATAATTTTAAAATTAATTAGAAATAGAGTTGAACTCATACTATAAGAATAACATGTAAATATTATATGTTGTAATTATAGTTTGTTTCTTTTTTTCTTATTGCCTTAAAAATGACTTAAAGAAATAGTGCCTTAATATAATAAGAGGAAAATGAACGGTGATGAAATCAATAATTATATCAATAAAAAATGCTATGATTGTTGTCACTTCAAAAAAGAAAATATGGAATTGTATAAATTAAATTTACCTAATGGAATAATAAATAATATTATTTATTATGCTTTGGGTAAAGAAGATTTATGTAAAATTTGTAGAAATTGGAGGTTTCATCAACAAATAGTTGAAAATCATTTAGATATTAAAATGTTTAATG